>CAEFZY010016285.1:0-17142 GCA_903066815.1 Brachyrhaphis roseni
AGGCCCCGGGGAAGACCCAGGACACGCTGGAGGGACTATGTCTCCCGGCTGGCCTGGGAACGCCTTGGGATTCCCCCAGAGGAACTGGAAGAAGTGGCTGGGGAGAGGGAAGTCTGGGCCTCCCTTCTGAAGCTGCTACCCCCGCGACCCGACCCCGGATAAGCGGAAGACGATGGATGGATGGATGGATGGATGAAAAATTAAAAACAGGAGGAACTCTTAATGGGCCGACCATTTTACAGCACTCTGTTAAAAAACAAAACTTTTGACAAAGCACCTCAGTATTCCCCCTTAAACATTGATCTCAACACTTACGCTCTCCTTCTTCCATCTGAAATGGTAGAAAAAGGACATGGAGGTGTTACGGGGCTATTTGTCACTCCATCAAACTGGGGATAACCTCACGCTAAAGTGGACACCTAACCAGCTCATCAATGGTACACTGGGGGACTGCGACCTGGAGAAAAGGTTGGGCCAAACTCAGAAATCACAGCTCTTAGGAAAGAGAAGCATTTAGTGACATGTTGCAACTGATCTGAGTTAAAACGACTGCTTCTGAGCCTGAAAACATTTTTTCACTTTCAGTATTTATTGGGACTATGCACTGACTGTTCCTCTGCGCCAGATTGTTTGCATCCACTGTCACCAAAGGCGTGAGTACACACATTGTCAGTTATTTTTGAACTGGGATAATAGTGTTTTAAATGCTGTCACCTGATTGGACTATTACTCTCTTAAGGTGCAAATTGCTGCCGCTTTAAAATCTGGCTTTTATATTTAGTGAATGCTTATTTGCCTCTCTTGCAAAAACAGAGAAAAACTGTGCTACACAACCCATTCTATAGTTCATCCCATGCTTTTTTATGTATTAACTTTTTATTTCCATGATGCAGCTGATTGTGGTGGGACGCTGGTACTCGTCAGTCAGGATGGGATCCAGAGGCCGCCACTGCACTTTCCCCCTGGCGGTCACCTCCTGGCCTTCCTCTCCTGTTTGGAAACTGGACTTCTACCACGAGGTCAACTGGAACCTCCCCTCTGGTCCCAGAAAGGCAAGGTAACAACAATTATTAACAAGTCAATTCAGTTCATTTATATAGCGCCAGTTCACAACAAATATGGTCTCAAGGCACTTTACAAAAACCATCATTTTAATTCAGTCACACACACATTTCAGTTGATCCGAGTTATCAAACAGTACAGTAATTCTCCAAAATAGTAATAAAAGGATCTATCTAAGGACACCCAGCAGATTGCATGTAGTCAAGTGTGAGACTTTACATCAATACTTCTTACCGAGCATGCATGTAGTGACAGTGGAAAGGAAAAACTCCCTTTTAACAGCAAGAGATCTCCAGCAGAAGGTTGGAAGTAAGCCATCTGACACAACCAACTGGAGGTTTGAGAAAACAGAGCAGAGACACAAGAAGAAACAGATCCATCCATCCATTTTCTATACACGCTTGTCCCTAATGTTCCAGGCAAGAGGTGGGGTCACCCTGGACAGGTCGCCAGTCAACACAGAAATAGACAGGACAAACAACCATACACTCACACACCTAGGGAGAATTTAGACAGACCAATTAACCTGACAGTCATGTTTTTGGACTGTGGAGAGAACCCACCATGAACAGGGAGAACATGCAAACTCTGTGTAGAAAGACCCCAGGCCAGGAATCGAACCCAGGACCTTCTTGCTGTAAGGCAACAGTGCTACCAACTGCGCCACTTTGCAGCCCTACAGATGAACTGATGTAGAATTATTTTGATGTCCATCAAAGTAAAAAGTTTATAGCATGAGAGGGAGAATGATTAGTTGATGGCAGCATTATATCAGCTGATGCCCTCCTCCAGGAAGGAATCACAACCAATCAGAACACCAGACCTGGTGTAACTTCTATGGAGAGACAAATAACTGAAAAAAAAAGAAGTTAATAGCTGAAATAACAGCAAATAGGAGTAGAGGAAGAAAGTGAGAAAAAGTGATCAGTTTTTCCTGTAGTAGCCTAAGCCTATACCAGCATAACTGCAGAGATAAATCAGGATAAGCTAGGTCAGTCTAACTATAAGCTTTATCAACAATTTGCATTTTAAGTCAAGTTCTAAAAGTAGACTGGGTGTCTGCCTCTTAAACTGGGAGCTGGTTCCACAGGAGAGGAGCCTGAGAACTAACCTTAGCCTGGGATTTGGCAGTGGAAGAATAAAAGTCGGTAACTGCGTAGATTTTCTAGCCTATTCCAAACCATCTCGCTCGCAGTGAGCCAGATGCGAGCTTAAGTCTCCTAAGTCTGATATTGAAATCTGCTTGTGTCTTGAAGGGAAAAGTGTTCCCTAAGTTGCGAAAGAGGAGCAGCGCAGCACACCTCATGGAGCAGGACAGGAACGGCGAGGAGCAGACAGCTGCTGACTACGTCTTTCGCATCATCTACCCAGGATACCGATACGACGCTAGTGAGTAACCACTTCACACCATCTTATCTGTAAAACATTACCAGGGCAGACGTGCTCATGAAGTAAAGCCGTTCTTTCTGCTGCTAACACTTATCTCTGTTTGAGGTGTATGGCTTGCTACTGTAAAGTAAGGTCGTTTCTTTCCGAGGCTTGTAGGGCAACCCTTTTCTAATTCCATTCTCTGTTGTTTCGCTGGTGCAAGCAGTCACTATAAACTACCACCACACCACGGGCAGCCGCGCACCGTCGCTGGATGACGATGAGGAAGAGGAAGATAGACTCCATGCTATGATCTCAATGATCTGCTCGCGGAACCTCACAGACCCTAATGTCCTGAAAGGTTTTTATCACCTTAACACACCACCAAACCTGCTGCCCCATCCCCACCCCTTAGACCTCACTCCAGCTTCAGACTCCTCCTTCCCCACCTCCCTCTTCCTCTGCCCACCTCTCAGTCTCCTCTCTCCTCTTCCGCTCTCCCTCCTTCCCCTACCTAGCCTCCCACCCCCCACAGCTTTGCCTGCCTGTCTGTGTGCTGCCTGAAGCTGAGCCCAGCAGTGAGGAGAAGGCTAGGTCTGACCAAACTGTCAGGGACATGCTGAAGTAGAAACTCTATCTGACCTGCTGCTGTTACCAAATTTAGCTGATCTTATTTTCTCTTGTAGAACTTTTGATTAATTGAATTAAGATTTTCTTACAAAGATGGCAGACAGTATGTGAATGATTTAGGGAGCTTCTGTTTAAGTCGACATTTTAAACTGTATTTAATTTATCATTAGATTTAAGGAACCTCCATGATTAGCTGGTTGTTAATATCATGTAAGACTGCTACTCGGGATTAGTTTATTAATCAGTTGCTCTATTGATTAATAAGATAAACACATTGGCACATTCTTCTGATTTTCCGTTTGCCCAATGAAGCTTTTTTAAATACAATATTAGAAATACATAAAGAGATTTTTAAATGAGAAAATAAACCTTTTATTAGCTAAAATCCAATAACAGCTTTCCTCAAATACTTGATCATTTGTAGCAAACGATGCATCAGTATTTTCTGTGAGATTTAACATCAGTACAGGTTAGGACTGATCTGGTGGTATTTTTTTGGATTAAACAACTAATAATTGGATAGCAAAAGATGCTCAATAGGAAATTTATTTTTACATAATTTTAATCAGCTAAAACTGCCATCGGATGAGTTCTGTTTAGAACACATTTACAGACAAAGTTTTTAATCTTAAATGCAAAATGTATATATTTTTGTAATGTTTTGGCTTAATTACTGCTCTTAGTGTGTTGTTGCTTCAGCAAATGGCCTTTTTTTAGAGTTTGCATAATCCATTTAATAATTAATCAATTTCTAAATTAGTTGACAATTATTTCAGTAATCAATTCATCACAATTTATCCAACCAATCATTTTAGTTCTAATATAATCAGGTCAATTCTGTTAAATATCTTCTCACAACGTTTGTCATTAATGTTCATTTGATTTTGCAAACATGTAACTGAAACAGAAAAAAACCTAACTTTCTGTAACAACCACCACACCAAAGAGTGTTGCAAATAACATGAGCGTATAATAGGTACATGTGGATTGGAAGATTGGCTTTTTAGTTTTTGACTGACTGGTTTACTATGGAGGTTAATCAAGCTGTTTTCTCAGTGTATCTATCACCTACTGATTTTGTTGTGGCTTTTCCCACATTTGATGTATTTTCTTTATTCCCACATCAGTGACTCTGCTGTTGCACACCATGGGTAACTGGGACAATGTACACACATTATATCTTAATACATTACACAAATCATTCAAAACAAATACCGTTTCACTGATTTCTTGGTAACGGTCTTGACACTCAAGGAGCCCAGATAGAGCTGCACAGAGGCTTTTAAAGGCCTATTTTAATTTTATTTAATAAGTAAATAAATGTAAGAGACATAGAGCATGGAAAAGAAAATGTTCATCATCAAAGGGTTAAAAGTTCAGCTGAACTGGAAGTGATGGGATTTCAAGATTAATCCCTTTTTGAAGATGCTTTTCTTCATGTGTTCAATACTTATGACCTGATCTGTTCAGTTTCTTTGAATCTATAACTTGATTTAGGGACTAATTTGCTATGATTTATTATGTGTCGTTTACTTGGTGCTGACATCTTGCTTAAATGCTGTGTCAGCAGCCCCTTTAGAAATGTTTAACTTTGGAGCAATGTTGATATGTTCAGTACTTATTTTATCTGTGGAATATGTCTCTAACCTTGATCTGAAGTTGAGTAAACTTTGTTTATGTATTTAGATGCAAGTAAATTTCAATTTACTTAAACTTTCAATTTAGAAAGTGAGACATTTCCCACTAACTTTGTCTGCTGCTAATATAAAAGTTTGACTTTCCCACAGAAATGACTCATTCATTTGAATGGGTTGTATCTTATTAATGCATGCATGCACACAGAATTGTGCAGTGTTTAAATGTCCTGAATGTAGATTGTTTTTAGCCTGTGTTGCTAATAGTAGCTATGCATCACTGGCAGATCCCACCGGGTTTTCTTACTTGTAAATAAAACAAAAACAAAGTTGTGGGCAACTTCCAAAATAAATGAAATGCATAGTTATTGCTGAAGATATTTAATTTAAATTTGACCAGTGTGAGGCTCAGGTCTGAAAAACTCTGACAGCAACTAAATGAACTGAAAGCTATTGTAGAGTTGAACCTGAATGTCAAATTTCTTCACTGAATCTGCTGGAGCTTCCACACTTGTTGTTAGGGTTTGGTCAGATGAGGCTGTGCTTAGCTTCGTTTTGAAGAAGATTATCAGATGTGACATGTTTTAAAATATCAAACAGCTACTCAAAGTTTCAGAAAGGCTTTGCTCTTCTCCAACAAATCTAGGAAGTCTATGTTGATTAACTGGAAATTTGGCTATATTGTAACAGAATAAACACAGTCATGCATAGTGATGTTACACATTAGGATCCATAGGCAACTTATGTGCAAACATCAAAAGGCTGTATGAGTGGTGAATAGATGAACACTGAAATCAGATTCAAAAATAGTGGCGCTATATTCGTGCCTCTCACCCTTCAACTGCTATGGCAACCTCCAATACCACTTCTTGATCCAGAAAAGGGCATCAAAGGTACAGAACATCAGGTGAATTGTTGATATTCATTTAATGCACTTGTAGTATCAGCATGATCTATAGTAATGTAATAAGCAGATAAAAAACATGCACACCTCTGATAAAATGCAATAAATATTTTTTGTCACTTAGAAAAATTAATGCATGATAAATAATTTCATACCTTTTCACACTTCTATAACACCCAATACCTGGGCTTAGTGATTATATAGAGTGCTTAATGGGTTGGGGGAGGGGGAGTTGCACCCTGAACAGGTAACCAGTTCATCACTTTGGAAACAACCAGGGAAACAAACACACACACAAACACACCCCCACACCCGAACACACGCCTACACCACACACACACCTAGGAGCAATTAGGAGCAGTTAACATGACAATGTAAAGTGGAAGGAAGTCAGAGTACCTAGAAATAATTGACTCATGCAAAGGGAGAACGTGTGACACCATGTCCAAACACCCTGACCTTCAGAGCTGTCTTGCAGCAAGACAACATTTATGTCATCTGTTTATTATCACACCATGGAGTCTGTAAACTCATCAGCACAAAGACCTCTCAGGTGTCAATCACGGTGATGGACAGATGTTGATCTGGCCTTGTTTTGCAGCAACAGGTCCTTATTAACTTGTCATCAGATTAAACTTACTGTCTATTCCTCTAATGTGAAACATGAAGTCATCTGTTTGACAGATGAAGTTTGTTGTTGTGCAAGCTAGAGAATCATGAGATGTGTTTCTTTTCCTAACAGCTGTCGGTACAGTGAGGGAAACCTTCTGTTCCAATTTGTTTCCAAGACAAGATTCACTCCATGTTCTCTGTAATTTGGTCCGTTTCACAGTTTTCTTTAGCATTGGGGTTCTGTGAAATACATCTATTTCAGACCATCTCATCCCAGCGCAACAACTTTTTATGAAAAAACATGAGGGTTTTTATTTTTTTATTTATTTTTTTTTAGAAATTGACATGTTTCCATGTTTATTTTCATAATCTCAATTTTGTGCAATTTTATTTATAATGGAAACCTAGATAATGTGAGGATTGAGCATCAATATAATTGAGATTCAGACTGCACATGTTAAAGGAGCCCAAAGCATTTACACCTGAGTATGAGGTCCACTGTCCCTGATACTCCAACAGAACAGTGATACTCTTCAGTCAACAACAGATTACCTCTTTTTGTTTTATTATATTTGTTTTGAGCCAAGCTGTTAAAAGCATAACAGCTTTCAGAGCAGCACTTCCTCTCTGTTTATTACTGTCCTTAAACAATGCCATCCAGATGGCAGGCTGGACTTATGTAGATTTGTGAAACACTTCAAACAGGCTTTGTTAGAAGAGAGACCACACATTGGGGCTGCACATATATCCTTCATGCTTCCATCTGTTCAGACATGCTGAGATTGGACAAGTTACTTATTGCTAGATACTCCTTTCACAATTTTGTTAGATAATGAGAAAGTTCTTTGCACATGACTTGCCACTCACCACTGTTGGGTTTGTACAGATGTTCCCAAGTAGTGCTAATTTTTTTTTTGAGTAATTCGTCTTCCTTCATTAAGTTGTTTCTTTTCTCAGCGGCTACTTGCTTGGCATTTCTTGCATGGGAAATGTGCACCCAAATCATTTTGTTAATTGTTTTATTAGAGTAATTACTTTGATGGCATAGAGGGGAGTGTGTATTGTGTAGACTTGTGATGACAGTGCCCCCTTCCCCTAGCCTCTTCTGTTTTTGTCTCTGGAGTCTGTTGACCTCCTTGCTTGTCTCTCCTTTGTTTGTGCTGTTGTCTGCTGCGATGCTGTTCACTGTAATTCTTCACTGATCCCTCTGCCCCCTGGTACCCCTCCCTCCTGCCCCTGCCTCCACCTCCTCCATCCCCTCTAGTCCGGTCCTGTGGGGTTCCGCAGTAGTACAGATGTGGAGTAGTTGTGTGAGCGGGGTTGCAGCACTGAGCCAGCCGTAGATCACGTCTAGCTCTAAATTAGAGGAGAGAGGCCAGATGTTGATCTCTCTCAAATATTTTTTTATGTTTACTTTTATTTCTTTATTTACTTGTTTATTTTTGGCGGAAAGGAGGGAGTTATTGAACAACCAAAGCACATCTTCATATTTATGACAGGTCATCAGCTCCAACCTGAAGAATTAAGGTGAAGAGCATTAAATTGATGTTGAAGTTTTCCTGATTTTTTTTTCTCCAGTTTTGCCTTCCTCTTTGTGTGCCTGTTAGTGCCATTTGCTCCTGAGCAGACTTCCTCTGGTGTGTCTTGTCTTTTTTCTGGCTTAATGCATCCTGCATGTTCTAACTGTGAGACTCGTCCTCACTGTTCGCTCCCTCACTCCCTCTCCCGCTCTCCTAGAGCTCTACGGTCCCCCACCCCACCACCAACACCCTCACCCCCTCTCTGAGTGACTGCATGGAATCTGAGCATCCACGCCCCCACCTGTCTCTCCCACAGCATCATTCCTGCTTCCCATCCTTTCACTTTTGGTTTCCTCTCTACACCACGTTAATCCATATTCTCATCTCTTCCTATAATAATTATCCAAAATACATTGACGGATGTATTTGTGGTTGAGCTGAGGGACGTAGGTCATAATATAGAACGCATGAATCCAGAGCCAGAGTGAAGTGGATGCAGGAAAGACAAGCTGGCGCTGAGATGTCTGTCTGTCTTCTCCCCTTGTAGACCACGGTGAGATGATGGAGATGCAAGGTTTTGGAGGGAGTCCGTCGTCATGGCAACAGACTGAAGTAACTGCTCCAGAGTTCCTGTGCCAGTCCTGCTCAACAGCTGGTAGCAACTCGTCATTTGACTACACAGCTGGTTGCACCTGCCTGCATCAGCCGTCAGACATTCACACGTATGCACTGAAATCAAAACTTTTAGGACTTCCAATTTTATCACCTTATCTTTTGGAACTATTGTAATAACAATACAATTATGATAAAATAAACATTATTTATTTTTTAGGTAATTGTATGGCACAGCAGTCATAAACAGGTTGCTTTTTGCTTTAAAAAAAACCTTGTGTTTTATCACTGAACTGCACACAGCTGCATTTAGTCCTATTTTCAAATTTACTGATAGTTATTGATGTTCTTGTGGAACAAACAACATGGAAACTAGTAAAAATAATATTTCCAATCATACTGTCGGTTTTGTTTTTTTAACATACCATCAATAGCTTAAATTTATCGAGACAACAATAAATCAGAATTCTTGTCATAAGAAATTTATCACTATAAATGATCAACTATATGATAAATGGCCACTTCCAACCTTTCTTTCTGTGTTGCTTGCAGCATGCCAGGACTTTAAATAATGTACCAATATCTCCCTCCAAATCATTGAACTCAGCTGGTCCAGCTACTTCCAAGGGCACATGCATAAAAAACCTAGAACCCAGTGAAGTTTCCAACTTTTGGCAGAGTCACATCTGATGAGAGGATCTTTGTAACTTTCTGAACAAAGTGAGAGGAGTAAAGGCGGTGACAATGACCTGCTTTCTGTCCACCAGTATTCCACTGAAGATGCTCTGTCAGAACATGAAGCGGCAGATCGTCTCCAGAGCCTTCTATGGATGTAAGTTCACCATCTTCTTCTCTCATTTGCTTTGCTCACTCATTCTTTATGACTGCTTTTTCTCTGAGTGGATTTTGTTTAACAGCTTTATTCTAATTTCACATCCAGCATTTTGTTTTCATTTGCTGTGAAAACAGATATCTGTTTCCTTTTTCATTTTCTTTCTTCCATAACAAATGAATTTAATTCAGTCCTTTGCTCTTCATGTAATACAGTTTTCTATATAAAACCCAATAGGCTATTGCCTTGTGCAAAAAGAAATTAAATCTCTGTAACTGGCTTGACACAACACTTAGTTTGTTTGCGGTGGCATAATCTCTCACTGTTGAGACTTCCAGGCTGCTGCACAGTTGATTTTAAAAGCCAATTAAATAAAGCTTGTAGTTGTGCAGGTGCAACTTGTCAAAGTGAGAACTTTAGAGAGCATAATGAAGTTTGTACTTGAATAAGCTGAATGTTTAAACTCTTCCAGAATTGACATGAGAGAGGTCCCTCTAAAGTTTGATGTCATAATATGACCTCCATATGTCTTAACTTAAAAGGTTTACTTTTTACCTTTTTTTTTCCCCAGACACTTTAGTTGTAATATCTGTCTTGCTACACCAATTTTAACCGAGTCTGATTTGTCTTCAAATCTGCAGTATGTAACTTTTATGAAAACATGTTCTATATTTATCAAAACAGTCACTATATTGTGACAGTCTGTTATGAGACAAAGATCCTCCACCTCCTCCAAGAGCTGCTATTGCAGTCTGCAAAAATGCACCGCTCAGTCAGAAGCAACCAATCAGAGCTGAGAGTCTCAGTGCTGTCAGTTAACCTTGTGTATGCACTGCTAAATGTGCTAATTGTGTAAAAACAACTCACCATTACTGAAAAACTATTTATCCGTTGTGGTAACTAGCTAGGCTAGGTGTTAAATATTCACTATAATAAAAGTTTATTGACTTTTGAGAACATGTTCTTGCATTATTATGAGATTATCACTGTATTACTTGAAAACTGTCTCAACACCACAATATTATTGCAATAACTTCTGGGACAATTTATCATCCAGTAAATTTAGTTACCGTGACAGCCCTAGTCTCAACTTATTTTTTAACATGTCATATTGAAATTGATACACTGTAAAACATTTGAGCCGCAAATTTGTGTCTACTATCTTCTTCTCTTTAAGTCAAATAAATTTAGCGAGTTTTAGATTTTGAACCTAAATGTGTGAGTTTGTGAAAGATAAACTTAGAGCAGTAATTTGTGTTAACTTTTTATTAATTTTGTTAAACCTCCAAGAGTTGAATAAACTGGAGTTTTAAGGTTAAACACTTCAAAAAACTGAAAAGAAAAAGACAGAAGTGGGAACTAATTCCCTGTGTGCTTCGCGACATGTTTTTGTATCCTGTGTTGCTCTGTGAGTGAGATGGAAGTGTGTTACATTCATCTGACTCTTGTGTGTTATCAAGGCAAATGTGTATTTTAATGTTTGCGGATAATGTCCTGTTTACACTAAATGTTTTTGAGCAGATGTTTAATAAAACTCAGATCAGAAATTTTGCTCAAACAAGAATTTAAAATATTCTAAAGTAAAATAAGTAGTCATTTTAACTTAGTAATAGAGAAATATGTGCTCTATAATTAGGGGAGGGCAGTTTTTTTCTTCCATTGAGAAATAATTATTGGGTTAAAATTGCAACATTAAGTTAAAACTCACAATTCAAGATTAATGAACTTAAAAAACGTTTAAACAACATTCCTCTTGTTGTTAAATCAAGTTCATAAACTTTAATTTCTGAGTTAAAACCAATACATTTTTCTTGTTGGCTTAAACTGCATTTCAAGGTAGCAGGTGGACTTTTATTTTCAAGTTAAACCATGTTTTACAGTGTAACTTTTAGTGCGGTGAGTTCAGTTATCAGGAGAAAGATGCGTTTTTGAGTTTCCAGGTGACCTATAACTGAATATACGGTAATCTGATTCCAATTGGCAACTGAGTTCTTGGTGCATCTTCAATTAATAAAGCATCTTTTTTACTTTTTGTTTTTCACATTTTCATTTTTAGACTTTTCTTTCCCACCAATGATTTGGGCCAAATTTAACATGTACTTTTCCTGAAATTTCTGCCTCCTGATCTCAGCTGGTGCACTTGTGCATGTGTCTCACTTGTCCATCAGGGCTTGCATACTGTCGACACCTGTCCACGGTGCGGACACACCTATCAGCTATGGTCACCCACAACATCATACCCCCAGACAGGCCTTGTGAGGCATCTGGAGGTCTCAGCAAAGAGGTGTGGAGCAAGTACCAGAAAGACTGCAAGGTAGGTCTAGATAGTGAGCCTGCAAAGCCCTGTAGAAACTACAGCATCACTGCAGGAATGTAAATCTGTCCCAGTCACTGCATTCCAACATCTCTGCACCTTTCACATTCACATGATGGTGAATTTAAAATGCTGACTCCACTGCCAAATTGATTTTGGGTCAGTGAGAATGAGATGAGTTTTCAGCTCATATTCATGGTAATAAAGAGACACTCTTACAGAAATAAGCAACAACATTTTTGGCGACCTGTCTAGGTTTACCCCGCCCTGACACCAGCAGCCCTCACAAGGGGTAAGAGTGGATGGATGGATAAGATCTGTACTCTAAATGAAACTATTATTTTTCTTTAACAACCCACGCATGCACAGGGACAACATGCAAACTTAATTTAGAAAGGCCCTGGGCCGGGTATCGAACCCAGGACCTTCTTGCTGCAAGGCAACAGTGCTACCAACTGCACCACTGTGCAGCCCACTTTTCAGAGTCACTTGAATCTATATTCTATAAAAAAGCTGCCTAATAATTCATATATACCTTGATATATATGTTGATCTCCTTAGGCCCCACCCTCCCTCATTAAACAAATAGACATCAGCTGATATGTTTATACTCAATAAGCATTCAAGTTTATACAGCTTGGAGATGGAAAACATGGATGAAAATGAACAGACAAAGTGATGGAGTACAAATTTTTTCCAACACTTTACTTAGAGTAGATAGACAGTAGACTAAATGGGTAGTTAGATACATATAACGGTAATTTGTTACTTTTTGACAATGGGATTATTTTAGCAATTTTCCATTTTTGTGGCACAAACTCTTTAACAAAACTTTGATTTATAATGTGACAAACTATTGGAGCAATATGGTTTGTACTAAATAACTTTGTCTTTGCCTTTGGGAAATAGAAACTATTTAAGCCTAACTAGTGAAGAGATGAAATCTGACAGCAACTGACACAGGGATGTAGGACAGAAACATGATGATTTTTTTAGTTGACATTATGAATGATGTAACTGAGCCTCAGTGTCGGTTCAGGCTTCTGCATAGAGCAGCCAGAGATCTGTCGGAAGAAAGGCTGCCCTCTAATGGGGGCTTGATTTATGTATGTGAAGAAACTTAAAATGCATAAAGATAAAACTCATCAGCAACTCGAAGCTGAACTTGAGGAACAATATTTGGGATTTAAACAGTGGGTGCTGTGAAAACTCTTATTCATATTCTGTTATTTTTCCCTTTTTCCTGCTTTGGAATCAGACATATGCTGTTAGTTATGTTACATAACCATTGAACCTGCTCCAGCTTTCTAAATGAGCTTCTCTCACTGCTCAGTTCAACATGTTTCTTCTTCTTCCATCCTAACCTTGCCATTCTGCGCTGATGCATTCTTGTTAATCGTAAGCGTGGGATGCTCTCCACCTTATCCACTCTCTCCTCCACTGTAATGAAAATGTAATGAGGTTCAGTGAACTGAAGTCTCATTACAGAGTGCAGTGTGATACCATCACAGCTATTAAGGCAACAACTGTAATCTTTCATCAGCTTCAACAAAGTCATCATTATTCAATTCATATCTGCATCCTTTATCTTCAGCACTCATCTGAGTCTTTTTCTGTGCAGGTCCAAATCGCTCTTCCTCGCCCTCAATTATTGATCCGCTGCGTCTTTTTCCTGTTGTCTTGAGATGATTGTTGATTTCAGGAAAAACAGGAGCAGATCAAACCCTTGTTTCATCATGGGAGAAGAAGTAGAGGTGATTGAGGAATATAAATACCTCCATGTTCATCTGGACAACAGACTGGACTGGAGACGCAACAGTGAAACCTCTATAAGAAGGGACAGAGCAAACTGTACTTCTGGAGGAAGTTAAGATCCTTCAAGGTTTGCAGTAAGATGCTGCAGATCGTCTATAAGTCTGTTGTCTAGAGCGTCATCTCTCCCGCTGAGAGCCAGGGACATAAAAAGGCTCTCAACAGCCTGATAAAGACTGCTGGTTCTGTTCTGGAGACAACTGTTGAACCTCTGGATATGACAATGCTAAGAAGGATTCTTCATAAAATCAAGAAAAGTATGGACAATTCTGACCATCCTCTTCATGAGACTGTCTTAGGATGGCAGAGTATCTTCTATCAGAGGCTTCTTCAGGTTCAGTGCAGAAGATCTTTCCTGCCAACATCACCATCTTCAAAAACTCTAAATTAATGAGTTACAAGACCACTTAATATCCCTTTGGAATTAATAAAGTATTTTTTTTATTTGAATTGAATTAGAATTTCTTCTCTCGTTCTGGTCTGTTATCCTTCCTATGTGTATCTGCAGAACTACAAGGAGCTTGAGCTGCTCAGACTGGTTTACTATGGAGGTGTCCAGCATGAGATCAGGAAGGAGGTGTGGCCCTTCCTGCTGGGACACTACAAGTTCGGGATGAGCAAAAAGGACATGAGCCAGGTACAGCAGCACTGACACACACTCCTAGCTCCCAACTTTAGTTTGCAAGTCAGCTTCTAAGTTCTCCGTTTTTTTATTTCCTCATGGAGATTGATGCGAAGATCAGCGAGCGCTACCAGCAGGTAATGCGGGAGTGGAAAGCCTGTGAGGTCATCGTCAAGCAGAGGGAGAAGGAGATGCAGTCGGCCATCTTTGCCAAGCTGTCGTCGGGCAGCAGCATAGACAGCCACGTCCTGAGGCTCGCTCACAGAGACTCCACACTCAGTAATGAGGTGAACAGGCAGCTGCATCTTAAAAGCACTTACTGGGACAGCTTACCTCCGCTTTTATTAAGTGGAATCGGTTTGAATCTGGGCTACAAATCATTTTATTGGCACCCTGTGTGTGAATGAACCTCATATGGACAGGAGTATTACAGACTCCTGTCCATATGACAGGAGTCTGTAAAATTGACTTTTTTGAGCTTTACATCATGTTATAATGTACTTCCCTCACCAAAAACATACCTGGAGTGTTGCATTGATTCTTTCATGGATGTTTGAGAAATCCTTTAATCACCTTGGAAACCATTCAGCTGTGCACAACGCCTGAGTGGACTTAACCCCACCTTTGAGACGCAACTCCTCCTCAGAGCTGTTTCCAAGCTTCCACCTCACAGAGCAGCTCTCTCCCACAACTGCAACACTCAGCTCCTTCAGACTAGCCAGCCGCTATTAGAAAACACCTGGTGGAACTGCACATCGGATGAGCTCATAATAGCAGCTAGTTCTCAATGAAATGCTGGTAAAAACGTTCTGAAGTGGTTTTGTAGATGAGGATCTACTGAATACTGCAAGGCTGGTGGATGTAGTAAACTCGCCACCGAATGTCGATCAGGACAGAAACTGAATATGGATTTCCTTTTCTCAATCTTTATTGAGTAGACAGAGCAGTGGTACAGCCATGTAGAAGATGAAGATGGGGATGTGTGGTCTAAAGTGCAACAGAAATAAGCCCGTATTAATTTACAGAGTAAGTACTTATATAACACAAAGTGCAGCAGTGACACCTGCTGGCTACAAGCTTCACATGCTTTTCTAACTACTACCCATGAACCCAAGCACATTAAATAACTTAAAGGTCATAATAAACAGGACTATCAAAAGCAAGAATGGTTACTAATAACCACCTGAAAACATCAGTAAAATAACTGAAATACTTCACAGCAATTAGACAGCATGTGCTCATGGGTGGAAAGCTAACCATGTGCAATATGCCAATAACAACAAACTAATACATATCAGTGTCACCACCCAACACAAGCTGAAACTACCAAAGAAATTACTCTAATACAACGAACAAATAAAGAGTTACTTACAATAAAGTCAGTAACGCACATCAACAATAGAAACCGTAGGCACCAGCTGCACGCCTCTTCACTCGTAGGGAAACCTTACTCTGCTCTCTGCAGCTGCTAAAGGTGGCACAGCTTCTCCTCTCAGTTCAAAACTAACAGCGCCCAGCACGGTTTGGTATCTTATGTATTAAAGTCCAACGACAGTCTGAGCCTTTATAGGAGGTTTAATAGAGGAGCCATATTGTGATAACAACATGGCTTTAACAGTCAGGTTAGATATGAATCTAACCCAACTGATAGGTTGATATTTCCTGTTTTTCATCAGTAGTTTTTTCTTTGATTGCTACCTTTTCCCAGTGTCATTCCTCTAGCTAAATGAAATTTGTGTTTGCCTGGTCACTCCTGGCTTTTCCTTTGTTTGGCTCAGTACTGACTCTATGGAAACTAATGCCACTGTTTATGATGAAAAAATGTCACACTTCCTGTTATCTTTGTATTCATAACATTGACTCTACACCAAGTAACGACACCATTGTTGTTACTCAGACTGGTCCTGTTCTGGATTCAAGGGTACATAAGAAAACACTTTTTGCTCCAAAACTACACTGTAAAAGTCCACCTGCTGCTCTGCAAATGCAATTTAAGTCCATCCATCCTCCATCTGTCCATCCATCCGTCCGTCCAGCCATCAATCCATTTTCTAACACCCTTGTCCTTAGTGGGGTCGGGAGGTACTGGTGTCTATCTCCAGCTAACGTTCTATGCGAGAGGCGGGGTCACCCTGGACAGGTCGCCAGGGCAACACAGAGACAAACAGGACAAACAGCCATACACACACACACACACACACACACTCATACCTAGGGGGAATTTGGAGAGACCAATTTACCTAACAGTCATGTTTTTGGACTGTGGGAGGAAGCCGGAGAACCTGGAGAGAACCCACCATGCACAGGGAGAACATGCAAACTCCATGCAGAAAGACCCCGGGCCGGGAATCGAACCCAGAACCTTCTTGCTGCAAGGCAACAGTGGCGTGATTTGAGGCACAGAAAATTTTTTTTGGTTTTAACACAGAAATTAAAGTTCATGAAGTTGATTTAACAACATGAGTCAAGTTGTCTAAACATTGTTTTTTAAGTTCAGTAATATTGTATTGTGAGTTTTATACTGCAATTTAAACCAAATAATTATTTCACAATATGTAAGAAAAAACTTCTCTCACCAAGTTAAAGACACACATTTCTCGTATTATTTTTACTCACAATATCAAGTTAAAATAACTAATAATTTTACTTTAGAATAATTTTAATTCTTGTTTCAAATGGCACGAACAAATACATTGTTCGTGCCATTATTCTGATCTCATAATGTGTTTTATTAAACATCACAATGAATTCTGCTGATAAACATTTACTGTGATCAGGACATTAACCTCAATCTTTGCAAACTGTCAGTTACATTAAAATGAACATTTGGCTTGATAACAGCCAAGAGTCAGATGAATGTAACACACTTCCATCTCACTCATGCAGCAACACAAAAACATACCACTAGAGGTTTGACAAAATTAATAAAAAAGTTAACACAACTTACTACTGTAAGTTTATTGTTCACAAACTCCATACATTGAGGTTCAAAGTCTAGTTGACCACAAATTGCAGTTAATATTCAGTAATTCATAATTGTAACGTAGCGATAATAAAGTTTTTACTTAGCCCGGATCAATTTTCTTTTTTAATTAATGAAATCATTTTAAATTTGTATTTTTGGTTTAACCAGATAACGTAAACCATCCATCCATCCATCCATCCATCCATCCATCCATCCATCCATCCATCCATCCATCCATCCATCCATCCATCCATC
>CAEFZY010016286.1:0-40942 GCA_903066815.1 Brachyrhaphis roseni
TAGATGTGTGCATGTGAACAGTAATAAATATGTGCAAAGGGTTAATGGACTATGCAGAGGAGTCCTCCTCTCTCCTGCCCTTCAGTGAAGCATTGTATAGTTCTATGGCCTTCGGTACAAATGACTTCCTCAGTCTGTCTGTTGAGCATGTCAGGGAGCGTAGTCTCCGGCTGATCAGGCTCTTCTGCTGCATGATGGGACTGTGGAGTGGATGGCAGTCGTTGTCCATGATGTTGAGTAGCCTGTTCAGGGTCCTTTTGTCTGATACTGACGAGATGCAATCCAGTTTCGTCTCCACAACAGAGCCAGCTTTCCGTATTAGCCTATCTAGTCGTCCAGCGTCCCTCTTCTTAATGCTTCCTCCCCAGCATGCCACAGCATAGAAGAGGACGCTGGCAACGACAGACTGGTAGAACATCCAAAGGAGCTTGCTGCAGACATTGAAGGACCTTAGCCTCCTCAGGAAGTACAGCCTGCTCTGTCCCTTCTTGTAGATAGCATTGGTGTTGGCTGACCAGTCCAGTTTATCGTCCAGGTGAACTCCCAGGTACTTATATGTGTTCACCACCTCCACCTTGACTCCGTCGATGGTGACTGGCAGCAGGGCAGACTTGGATCTCCTGAAGTCCACCACCATCTCCCTGGTCTTGGTTGTGTTGAGTCGCAGGTGGTTGAGTTTGCACCACTTCACAAAGTTCTCCACCAGGTTCCTGTATTCCTCCTCCTTCCCATCCCTGATACACCCCACAATCGCGGTGTCATCCGAGAACTTCTGCATGTGGCATGACTCCGTGTTGTAGCAGAAGTCTGACGTGTACACGGTGAACAGGACTGGAGAGACCACTGTTCCCTGTGGCGCTCCAGTGCTGCTGATGACTGTGTCAGAGGCAGTCTTTCAGTCTGACGAACTGTGGCCGCTCTGTCAGTGGTAGTCTGCAATCCAGGATACCAGGTGAGCATCCACCCCCATCTGAAGGAGCTTCTCACTCAGTCTGGATGGTTGGATGGTGTTAAAAGCACTGGAGAAGTCAAAAAACATGATTCTCACAGCACTTTTCCCCCCGTCCAGGTGAGAGTGTGTCCTATGCAAGAGGTATGAGATGGCATCGTCGACGCCCACCTTCTCCTGATATGCAAATTGTAGTGGGTCTAGTGCATGACGCACCTGTGGCTTTAGTATCCCCAGAACCAGTCTCTCCATGGTCTTCATCAAGTGTGATGTGAGAGCTACTGGCCTGAAGTTGTTAAGCTCGCTTGGATGTGGTTTCTTGGGGACAGGGATGAGACATGATGTCTTCCACATTGTTGGGACTCTCCCGAGCCTGAGACTCCAGTTGAAGATGTGCTCCAGTGGCTCTCCCAGTTCGGCGGCGCAGACCTTAAACAGCAGCTGTGTTTCCATTGGCTAAAAAAGTATGCAAATTGGAATTATGACAGTAAATTTGGTCAATGGAAACATGCCAATTTTGATAAAACCCACATTTTTTGATTAAAAAATGGAAACTCTGTTTTTTTCCTTCACACTAGTCACGTGGTCAACAAGCGGATGATCCTACTGGTGAAAAAGACAAAGCGATGTCAGGAGGTAGTTGGAGGATCATGATTTTTAATGATTTATTGTGTGAACAAACTTATTCAAGTGTAATTTTTAGTGGGTTCTTTTTTTAATGGAAACACCTCAGTAATGAAATTGTGTTTTTTCCATATTAGTGGAATATTGGAAAGGTTCTGAGTACAAGTGTGTTGACAATGCAGCTACTGTCAGCCCTCAGGTTTTTACCCAAAGGATAATACTACAGCATCTGTCACCATGTGTCTTCTTTCACTGTGCTTGAAACTGGTCTAAAAATGATTGTTACATGCGCTTCATACCTTGAGTTTGTTGCTGAATAACTGCAAAGAACAGCAAGGAATTATCACATATTAGTAATCACATAGCTTCCACACACATCCCCACCCCCACACACGCATCCATATAATCCAACTAGATAAAGGTCATACAAGCACAGGTTATTATTGCTTCAGTGTGATCTCCCTACTTTGATGCTGACTTGATTTAATTAAGTCAATCACTCAATTAGGACACCAACTTTAGACATCCTTTTTTAGACAAATCTGCCCAAGCACATGGAGGCAACCATCTTCTCCACAGAAATGTTGAGGCAGGACGTGGAAAATATATTTTATATATATATAAACATTAAGTCTAAGGGTGCCTTCACACCAGCCTTGTTTAGTCAGCTTTAATCAAACTGTAGTTTCTTTCCCTAGAAAGTCCGATTCCCTTAGAAAAGTGTCAATGTGCAATCAAAGTCTGATCATAAAAGCAAACTGTGGTCCGTCTGAAAACCTCACTTTCTGTTTGGTTGAAGTGACCTCTGGTGCAGTTTGAGTGGATACGCCAAGCAGACCAAAATCCCCCTCCAAAAGCAGGAAGCGGACCTCTGCGCATGGCATTATGGGTAAATACTACCAAAACAAACCTGCAAGTCTAGCGCCAGTGGGAGAAATGGCTCAATGTCTTTCAGCAAAGACAAAGCAGAAATCCTAGAGCCATTAAAACCTCATGCTACTTTATCTTTATTTACATTTGGTGAAGAAGGAAGTCGCACTCACTGTCTTCTTTAAAGGTTTTAGGAGTGTCGTCTCCTTCTGGAGTTCTTGGTGCAGCGCCCCCACAGGTGAGGACGGCGACAGTTTTTCAAAGGGTTTGGTTCGTTTGATGCAAACCAGTGGTAAAAAAAATAACACAGCTGCTGAAAATGGAACAAATGTTGTAATTTTGGTCCCCAATCAAACCAAACCTACTGGACTATATGGTGTAAAAATACCCTAAATGTGAGAGATTAAAGGGATTTTGTAATCGTTTTATGTTTAAGGATTAGCTAACCATGTAGTAATAAAACGGCAATGCTCTGTCAGAAGTAGTCAGATAATAATCAGCCAAATATATGAGGAGCCGTCAATTTCACTCCAGATTCAAGCATCTGGTATATCGATGTGAGTGAACCTTCATCACTTCAGACATTGTATCATGTAAGTCATGTTGTTATTGGGTTATTGCTGTGATATTTGAGTGGCAGTTCCATTTACTTTGTATCAACAGTGCACATGTGGGATATATTTGGTGTTTGACAGCTGCAAAATCTTTCTGGTCAAATTTGATCAAATTGTGCAGCATGAGGAGCATGTTAAGGTAATGGAGCATTATTTTCCTTTGGCAATCTGCCTCCATATACCAGCAACAAAAGGCACACAGTTGCTGTTAAGTTCATATTCTCTTCAGGGATTATTTATTACCCACATTTAGCAATGAAAACTGTAACTAGAGAATTAAATAACTTCCAGGCTGAAAGGTTATTTGAAATTTCACACTGCAGTTGAGCAGCCGACTCTTTTTCAAACAGTCCAATCAAAGTGTCTATCTATCAGTAGTTGATTTTAGATGAGAACCCACATATGAACACTGTCATAATCTTGTTGTTCTTTCAGGCGAAGATCATTTATACAGTAAAATCATCCAGTCAGCTTCTCTGTTCATCTCTCTCCTATCCAGTTACTTTGAAAATAAATATCTCTTTCCCACTGTGGGGGAAAAAAAACTCCACTAAAATTCGCAGCTCATCTGCTAATGTTCCATTTAGCGCAGACCATCTTGGAATAGAAACACCAGGAGGATGGATCTGTGTTTGCATTACTGTCCAGAGGAGGGGTGTAAGTGTCTCTTATCGAGTCCGATCCTATTAGTAGGGTAGCACTTGCCAGACTCATATCCTGACTTACACATTTATGCATTCACTCTCACTCAAACAGCCACTTTTTTTTTTTGTAGGATTGAGGATGTGTATTATGTACGTGAGGACCAAAACGGGCGCCTCACCAAAGTGCTTCCATGTGTCCACACATAACAGAGCCACTATGAAGCTCAAGAGCAGTTTTGTCCGGCACTTTCTGCTAATAAGTGCGTTTGCGATGGGAAGCATTTCCTTCCTGGCCTTTCCCCTCCGCAGTGCTCTATTAGGACCCTATCAATAACAGGATCACATGCTAAAACTCTTTCTGTTACTCATGTCTGCTGGCTTTAGGATAATACTCACAACTAAAGCTGCAGTATGCAACTTTTATAACAAATATGTTTTACACATATTTGTTAAAAGTGTCATCATGTCATGGTCATGACAGTATGTTATGAGACAGATAATCTGTGAAGAGATCGATTTCCTCCACCTCCTCCCTAAGCTACTATTGCCAGTTGAAGAAAGAAACAACCAATCAGAGCCAGGAGGAGGGTCTTAGTGCTATCAATCAACATCATGTATGCACTGCTCAATGTGCTAATTGCTGAGATACAACTTACCATTACAGAAAAATTGTTTATCAGCCGTCATCGGCCATATCAAATAGCGTGAGCAGAGAAACATTTAAGATGATTGACAGCGCTAAGACCCGCCTTCTAGCTCTGATTGGTTGTTTTAAAGTTAGCACAAGGTGAAGGCAGAGGAGCTTGATTTCTTCACAGACTGTTTCATATCTTTTTTATTATTAAGGCTGCTTCATAGCGACAATTTCAGCAAATGTACAAAAACTTTCTCTTTTTTTAATAAACATTACATACTGCAGCTTCAAGGGTTCCGTTTTTTTCAAAGTAGTTTGAAGGATGTGCCTTGAAAACCTTTTGAAATATGTTTTGACCCTCTTGGGCTCAACTCTTCTTTTGCTGATCTCCACATGACTCTAAGTATCAGTCTGAATCATGGGCGCATTAAGCACTTGATCCTTGATGATAGATTGAAATATGAAACCAAATTTTGAAAAAGGCTTTCAGATTTGGCTCCATGGTGTCCGACTCCTTCCAACTTGCGCACAAGCCCACACATTCCCACTCGCCACACAGTATTCACAGTTACATAACACTATAAAAATAACAAGTGCTAGTCTGTGTGCTTGGGAGTTTTTATAATTAGGAAACCTCCATGAGTCACATTACAAAGGTGGTCATGAGGGATTTTGCCATTTTTGCAAGTTTACACTCAGAAACATGTGCTTTAATGCTGACTGATGAGTTAATGTGTTCACATTCATTGGTTCATATCAGTAAATAGGTACATATTTTACAATTTTTGAAGAACATGAAGATTCTTCAAAATCTTATATACTGATATACCTATCAGTATATTTACTGATAGGTATATCAGTAAATATACCTATTTACTGATATGGACATTGGTCCATATCAGTATATACTGATATGGACCAATGTCCATATCAGTAAATAGGTGCATATTTTGCAATTTTTGTTGAAATCTTAATGAAATCAGCTAAATACAGTTGATAAGCCATATGAGTGTAAAAAGGAGCTCAGCTCATAAAACAACACAATACAGAAATTAAGCACAGCAATTGGCTGCTGTGTGAGCGCGCTCTTCATCCTTCACTCAAAAATATTGCAACATTTTATTATAAGATCTTGTGACTAATAAACCACAAAGGTCCGAGATGATATTGGCCAACGGAGGCTTGCAGTAATACTAATAATTTGCCACCAACAAAAATATAAAGCTCTCAATTCTTCAGAATATAACTTGTGATAACTGCATCAGTAATATAGATTTTTCCTTCACATTAGCAGATTTTAGAGAGAGAGAAATCAAAATCTCCTTTCCTTATTCTAGAAATAAGCCCATTTGGG
This sequence comes from Brachyrhaphis roseni, assembly GCA_903066815.1. Classification (NCBI taxonomy): domain Eukaryota; kingdom Metazoa; phylum Chordata; class Actinopteri; order Cyprinodontiformes; family Poeciliidae; genus Brachyrhaphis; species Brachyrhaphis roseni. The sequence goes on from CAEFZY010016286.1 coordinate 5,690, forward strand.
GTAAAAGTTCCCACTATAAAAGCACAGGAGGCTGCTGTACTCCTGACCTCTCCTTGAACTTTCCTTTCTTTTGTCTGTACTCATCATTTTTTCTCTCTCCTCTCTCTTTCTCTCTGTGTGTCTCTTTAAGTGTCTTTGCCACTCAGTGTCTAAATCTAGCCCTCTCTCTCCCTTTCATGTCCCTCATAGACCTCATTTTCCTGGATCCTTGAATTCCCGCCACTTTTCCACGTTTTCCACACTTGTGTGTACGTGTGCATGTCTGTATGAGTGTGGGGGCAGAATTAGAAAAGCTGGCAGGGTGGAAGAAAGCTTGCAGTAAGAAATGTAAGAAATGAGAGAAGAAGTTGATTTTGGAAATGTGTGACATTATATTTTAACTTTATGGATTACTAATCAGGACATAGAAAACTGAATCTGTTTAGAATAGAAATTTAAATATATTTTTGCTTTCTTAATTTGCAATAAATGAAACTAATCAGATGGACTGACAGGTGCTGATATTAAGATACTACTACTACTACTAATAATAATAATAATTTTAAGAAGACTAACTTCATACAGACCTGTATTAGTAAAGATTGTTCTCTGTATGTTCTGAAAACCTTTTTTGAATGAACCAAGTAAAAATTGAAGAATTCAGCTTTTTACTGAATTTTATATACATATAAATACAATAAAACACAGTTTTATTGTTTCCATTGCAGTTTTGCCAAGTGCATCATCTCGATACGGCTGATAAACCACCCCATCCTATTGCAAGAACATTTTATCAAATAACAGTAGTTGTTTTTTTTTTAAATTGCCATGTTTCCATTAAGTGAATTTATTTTCGTAATTTCAATTTGCACAATTTTATGGTTGATGGAAAAGCAGCTACTGAGAGAAACTGATAAAGTCATCCTGAAACACGGAGCTGGTTTTTCAGGGAACCTAAATGTCCTCCATCATAAGTGACTCAGAGAGAACCGATTTCATGACCCTGCCACCCACGGTCAGCAGCAGCAAAACTGCGGACATGAAAAGAGGTCATTGATCACTCAAGTGACCACATTAACTTTTAACAATACACGAGCGAAGTTGTTCACCCTGACGCCTGGTATCTGCCATTGTGGTTAGTGACATAAATCAACCCCATAGGGGAGGATGTTGACAGAGGGACTGGCTCCAGAGGCATCACTTCAGGGGTCAACAGCGCTAAATAGGACAGGATGACCCCAGAAGAGCAGAAGTTGAGGAATTAGAAGACTGGAGATAGTTAAGTTTGCTTTAGAAAAACTATGAAATTAAGAAATGGAAAGAAAGAAAATCAAGATAAGGAGAAATGTGAAAAATAACAGTGGATTCAGCCTGGTGGTTGGTCTGAAAGAATGAGAGATCATCAGAAACTGGAAGAAAAGATGTGCAAAAGGGTCAAAGGGCGCGAATGAACCTGAGAGTGACCTTCCTATAGTGGAGAACACAGCTTACCAAAAGGTTGTTCCTCAAGAACAGAAGAAGAAGAAGACTGGAAGTAAATGTGTGCTCACGCAAACTAGCTGTACACTTTAGCTGCTATTTCAATAAGAATTGGAACATGGAGAAAATAAATGTTATGAGCCTCTTCCTTAACTTGATAGAACTGATGACCATGAAAGGCTTTTTGTTCAACATATTGGTTTATCGTGGTTCTACATGACAGTTGGAATTATTGAGTTGAGCTGGAGAACTCAACTCAGATGCCCTGTGAAGGTAGAAGTTTGCCATTTTCACACATTTCTGTCTCAAAGTCCAAAGTGACTGCCATGTGCTCCAAACAAAGTGATAGCTGAAGTTAATCTGGAATTCTGGTTTGGATCCCTTTATATCAGTCACTCATGTAAGTCCAGTACAATCTGTTAGTGAACGTATGAGCATGATCAAATGTAAATGATACAGAAAAGAAACGTCTGAGTCATGGTTCTCAAGTCTTGGTAGAACTTCTGTTGGGTCAGAAAGAAAGCAGAAGAGAAATGAAAAAATATTGAGAAGCAGAGGCTAAAATAAAGTGAATGACCTTAGGAAACTGGGAATAGCATCACTTCCAACACTTCCAACTTATCCATGCTGTATGAGCCTTACTTGCTTATGTGCTTGTGCTTAACATCACAGGCTAATAGTGACACATCTGTTAGCAAGCGCAAGTAACAGTTCTAACTATTATTTATGAATAATTATTAAGTAGATGACAACCAAATTTGATTTTGAGTCAGTAAAAATGTCAGACTTCCTGTCTTTATCGTTCTTTCTGCTGATTTTTACTTTTGAAGTCTTGAAATATAAAAACACTGCATCCTTCCACTAAACAGCTTCAGCTATAAGTCTGGCAGTTCTGCTGGCCTGACATGTTCATATGGATATAATTGTAAAACTTAGAATTTAATGAGATGGTATTCGTCCTGAAATGTTTTATATATAGTTTATATAAATTTTCCTGCCGAGATCTGTACAGTAATAATGAATGAAAGTAGATATTACACTGTACAATTTAGTCTTCTAAAATCATCTTAGATTTGGTGCCTATATTAAACATGTCTCTGTAACTTACTGAGAAGATGAATATACTTCTCCTCATAGATATAACAATATTGATAGGATTTAGTGTTATTATTCTTTTATTCTGCTTAATTATTTACATGTAGTGAAAGAAGACATTTGTACTTGTTCCCATGTGAGAAAGCTGCCTCTCGATGCTCCATAAATTAAACTGCACCGTCTGAACGGATAAAATAAAACAGCATGAGGCTAAATGTGTAAAAAGTTCATTTGTTGTCACAGTGTCTCCCTCGCTCTAATTGGTGAGCGTTAATGTGTGCATATGTGAAATGGCAATCTATGAGACAAAATGCACATGCGTATTTCTTTCACCCAACCGGAGTGCTAATGATGATGGTAGTGCTTCAGTATTTTAAATATATCAAATATAGTGAAACCTCATCTGGTAAAGAGATGAGAAGCCCAGGGAAAAACAGACACACGGCGCGTGATTTCTCATGTGGGGGTTTCAGCACACGGGTGTGTTTATGTGTTTGCATCGCCACATTTCGCTTCTTGAATCGAAGATGGGCAATTAGTGGGGAGGAGGGAGGAGAGGAGAAGGTGTGGCTGGGGGAAGGTAATGAAGAGGAAGAAGAGTCTTCCTCTGCGCTGACTTTGGCAAAGCTCCTCTCTGATGTGTTATTGGCACACAGGAGCAGCTTACTCAGCACCTTCTTCAATGAAACACACTTTGCAGAGCATCCTATCTTGAAGTCTAGTGGACGCTCCACTAACTTGTTAGCTCTAAAACAGCATGCTTTCATACCGTGCAACTGCTGACCACACACACACACACACACAGGGGCACCGTACGAGCCTTCTTCCAGTTCTATCTAGAAACAACCAGTCAGTGACAGGAGAGTTTTAGTGCTGTTAATCACATTTCAGTAAATTAAAACTAATAGAAAACATTCAAGCAACCTACTTGCATATTGTATGTGGACTGTTGCATGTAAAATTCATGAGCAGTAAATATTGTCCTAGTACCAGTATTGGACCAAAGGAAGCAAGCTGGTTGAAAGCCTTTAAAATTGTGATGCTTTTTACGGGTCAAATAGACTCAAAAAATTGTAACAGCAGCTGGGTGGGGGTCCAATCTATTTTTTTGTCATGGGGCCCAAGATTCCTAGCAGCGCCCCTGCACACACATAGAAAACACACACCCCTGAGTGTAAAGTGGAGGAATACACCCTCAGATAACTTCCAGCCTCACCAACCCCCAACATCCCTGCCCCCAAGGCCACTAAACCACTCAAATCAACCCCCCCGCTTGCGCCCCTCCTTCACATGCACTCGTTGAACCCATGAATGTCTGCGCCGGGCCCGCCTTCTCGATGGCTGCGACAATGTGGGGAGAGCACCCCGGGGGGGGGGGGATATTTGAGACGGTGGGGGCCTTTGTGTCTCCTCATGTGTGTGAGGGCTCAAATCCAGACAAAGACAGGAACTAACGTTTACTTATCTTAGATAAATAATAATAGGGAAGAATTCTTTAGTGTGGAGTGCTTTCTTGTTGGTGTTGTTGGTTTGAATCGCTGTAAAAACCAGAAATCCAGATTGTTTCCTCACTAAGTCTATCTGCAACTTAAAAAATAAAGAAGTAAATAAATAAAAATGAAACAAACAAAAATCTTGTTTGTGACATCAGTGAACTGAACCAGTGAGAACATTTAAGTAGCTTTGGACAAAAAAAAAAATACCCAATTTAAAATTCTGACAATTGAATCAAATTGTATTCATCTGAAAAACGCAGTGTATGTAATTTCAACTGAAATAATTTAAATTGTCGGTTTTGTGTTTTTCATATAGTTTTTTTTTTAAATTCCAGTCATTTCGGTTTGAAAGTGGTCAAGACATTTTAAATTGTGCTTTATTTATAAATCAGCTGTCAAACTGAAAAAAATGGCAATGTAACATATTCAGAGGCTAACTCCATGCTATGCTATGCAGACATTCAGTCTGCACATATGAAGAATCATACATGACCAATTCTTACATTGGTTCAAACTTCAGGACAGAGAAATTTATCCTATGACTATTTCACTAAATATTAATTTGACCCTACACTGCATGTAGGGCCATAGGTGATGGTTCATTTGTACAGCAGAGTTTTGTCTTTTTGTCCAGAAAAATCCCCCAATAATGCTAAAGAGTTAAACTCTTCCAATCAGCCCCAAAATCCTGATAACCAAAGTAGGACAGGTTTGCAGTTTTGGTCTCAATGCAAAATGGTGCAATAATAATTTGTATTAGAACAGCTACGGTTTCATCTAGAACGCCATGTTGAAAGACTTCAGACTGGAACTTTCTGTAGCAGTGCAAAATTAACAGCAGCACTTCAATAAATTCCTTTATTGAAAGAAAACCAAGAATTTCTTTAAGAAAATGCTCCTAGCCTTATCATATCTTGGGTTGGCAAAGAAAAAAGCTAACTCCAGCTTCTGTATGTCAGTTAGGGTTTGGATTTGCTCATATGACTGTCAGTCTGAATGCAAACAAGAGTTCTTGATTCGTCCATAAGGATCCTGCTAATGTATGTTCACGTGTGTGCGGGACCACATGAGTCAAGCTGCGGCCGTATCAGTCAATAAACAAAGATAACCTTTGAATCCGTCCCCCTTTGCATGTGACTCGGGCCTCGGGCTGACCCTACTCTTTCACGAGAACTGCTTGTTTTGCAGCAGTCTGGTATGTAAAACAATATGCTCTTCTCTGCATTCTGAATAAACGGAAGTGCTGCTAATCAACAAAATGCTACGGGCCTCTCGGCAGACACAGGGCTTCGTCTTTTTGACTGAAAGGTCGGGGTTGTTTCTTGAAGGTTCACGCGGCTGTGCTGCTGATCCCACCGTGTGTCGAGGCTTGTGCTCCTTCTGCCCTGCAGTTGGAAGATTTGCAGGTCACATTAACTGAGGTTCTTACACTGGCCTTGTTGTGGCAGAGCAGCGGCTCCTGAAGACATTTGACTTTCTCCCTTTGCCTCCAAACTTAAGAAATGTGACTTGATAACTTTTACCAAACAGCCTGATAGGACTGCAGGGGGAAAAAATGAACTTCACAATTATTTATATGGAAAACCCTTTTTTATTTATTTTTTATTAACCTGAGTGAAGCCATTGTTTGCCAAAGCTGTGCAGGTTTATGTCTTCCTACAGGCCAGCGCATCTGTTTGCACTCCTTTATTGAGTAATAAGTGGACGAAGCCACCTGTGGGACTTTCTGTGAAGGAAAGCACAAGGGAACAGTAACACTAACACACACCTGGCTACATTCTGCCATCATCACCTGCAATACAAACCCAGCTCATATAAGGCTTATCTCATTCTTATCTAAATGTGTTAACTGACCAGAAATGCCATTAATTATGCTATTTAAGTCCAAACTCATATGACAGTCAACAATTACTGTAGGGTTATATACTTAAACAAACAGAAACGGTATTTAAACAGAGCTTGTAGAGTCTGTCATCATCTTCTGACCTAATTTTTCTAATTCACTTTTAGTTTTGAAGACACAATCTATGGTTAAGAAGACAGTTCTTGGCTAAGATATTATATCTGAGTTCTAATACTGTTTACAAGCACTATAATGCCTTTCAAACATTTTTACAAATATAAATCTGAAAAGTCACAAATCAAACTGTATTTATCCCTTTTTTGTTGTTGTTATTGCCTTATTTTTAGGCTTATAAAAGAAAAATGCATATTATACAACTTAGTAGGTTAAAAAGAAACAAAGAAAATATATATACAACATATATATACATCCACTTTCACACATGTCGAAATATACAAGTAAGAACAAGACATTGTCTGAGTCATCCAATTCATGTTTTATATAATAATGCTGCATTTAGACATAAACAAGAACGCATCTTATTGTGTTTGTATCATTAAGCTGGGATGATTTTCTTCAGTGTGAACAGAGAAGCTGGTCAGACTCACTGGGATCATATTTGAAAGTAAAAGCAGGGAAATTGTGTTAGAGGCTGTGTTTAACTCCCATCAGGACAACCGTCTTAGACCTAATCATGTGGTGTAGGTCACAGCATGTCCATCAAGACAAAATCAGAACTTAAGTCCGATTGATAAATACTGAGAACATGTGTTCACAGATATACTGCAGAGCAGAGCAGTCACCAGCTGTGTTTCCATTACAAATGCGTTCAAACAATACTATGCTAATGTAAAAAGAAAAATAAATAAAAACTGAATTTCCAAATTGCTGTGTTTATGGAACAAAAGATAAATTTTTGACTGTAACAGAAATATGTAAAATTTGTACTCCAGCATTATTTACCTCAGACAGTTTTTGCTTGTTCTCTTTGAGGGCAGATGTTCTGAACCTCTTCTCCTTCTTACGTTCATGACAGGATACATTCAGCTCAGTCCATCATTACCTGAACTACAACAAAGATGGCTCTCTCTCTTCGCATTGATAGCCACGACAAATCCGTCGTCACGTCTCGCCTCCTGCTGCCCTGCATGTGCTCTGATGAACATATGATGGAAGAAGTGTGTGAGCCGTCTGGTGTTTCTGGGCGTCGAGAGGCGTTTCATGACAGGGGCGTTTGTTCAGTGCGTTTTTAGGAGATTGTACATCAACGTGAGGCCACCGGCTTTAACCCTGTTGATGTGACCTCTCGTATCCATGGAAAGATCCAGATTGGATCTCGGTAAACAACAAGAAATAATGTTTGTAAATGTTACCAGCTCATCTCTGGATTCAATAAAACCTGGGATGAAATTTTAAAATTACAAATTTCAAAAATGTCATGACCACTTGTTTTTTACGTATTGCACTCAGGCATTTTCACCACGCATGTTAGATGTAATGATTCCACCACAAATCATTATGCTGCTGTAATGCAGAGCTCATCCTAAATGCATAGTAAAGCTTCACAAACATTTGATTATTTAAAACTTTACTGTTTTGGGATTGAAAAAAGCAATAAATTTATATATTGACGCAGTGTCTTTAAACCTTATGCTATGAGACGCAGACTCTCAGTCTGCACTCATAAAGATTTCCCTCATAAATTACCATTATGGTATAGAAAAAGCCTGATAGAGGAATGCTTCAAAAAGAAAAAGTTTCTGGTCATAGGGGAAATTTATAAAAAGTTAAAAATGACACAAGAATCACATCAACACAAGTTTAAATTGTTCAAAATTTTTTATATGAAATAATCACTGACCTGTGGACGCTCAACGTGGCACCCACTGCAGATTCAGCTTTTTCCTGACTAAAGACAATTTACAACAAACTATCTAGATGTGTCAGATATTTTCTAGACAAATCGAATGCAATAAATTCTGCTGAGACAATTTTGAGATTTTTGGTTTGTTTTTCCAACTCACCAGCTCCTGAACCTCTCTAACCTCTCCAACTCTAATAATAAGCTTGCTTTTTTATTTCTTGGTGAACTGACATCTCTGTCCGGTTCTCTCTGAAAATGACGTAGTGAAAGAAAAAAAATAACTACATTCATTTTTGGGAAAAGGTAAAAAACAAACATGTTGGCTTAACTTTTAAACTCTTTCCTCATAAGAGAGTTTTGCGGGAGAATTTAATGCATTTAATTGGCTTTAGCTGATTTAACAAATCACTATAATCCTTTCAAAGAAAAATCATACATCCTGTATGGATGCTTTAGCAATGGACAGAGGGCCTTCTCTTTGACTCTACATTACTTTGGTACACAGAGACTTGTAGTTGACTGAATCGTTTTATGGTACCTGAGCCCTGGAGCTACAAAACAAAACAATCCTCCTGGCTCTGATTGGTTGTTTTTGGTCGGGAGCGGTGCATTTCTTCAGACAGTGATAGCAGCTCAGGGAGGAGGTGGAGGTGATGGATTTTTGTCACAGATTATCTGTCTCACATTCCTCTGAGGCAACATAGTGACAGCTTTAGCAAACATGTAAAAAGCATATAGATTTTTTTAAATAAAAGTTACATACTGCAGCGTTACATGCATTTTCTTGCTTTCATGTGATTTAGGGTTTCCAAGCAACTGAAAAAGTGTGCCTAATGAAGTGGCTTGTGAGTGTACAAAGCTATTCCAACAAACCATTCCCTCAAATGGAGTCTGAACTTCTTTCATTTATGAAACAAAAATAGATTTTCTACTCTCTTATTAAAGCTTGTTTTCACTTTTAGCACAAGTGAAAGCCCTTTAACAGCCCTGTCAGACTTCTGTACTGTAAGTGTGGCTCTTAAAATAGAATCTGAGAAGCAGGTGACTGTTGTACATAATCTTATTGAAGGCCAGTCCTCTGTCAGCTGACGGGAAGTCACCATGACCACACACACACACACACACGCATATCACTGCAATCATCAGACCTAAAAAAGAGCCACTTGGAGCCAGAACGTCTCACATGATCTTATCAGAACCGACAGGATCCACGAGTCAGTCACCATCATTCCTCGCATTCCTCGCCGTAACATTTTACAGCAAGGCCATGCTGTGAGCGCTTAACAGTCCCACACATAGCTGCGGCGCTCCCAGACACTCAGATCCATGCTGGCGATCTTGTGACTGTTTCTGGGAAGCCGGCGATAATGAGACCTTTGGAAGAGATGTGTGCCAGCATACACCGCCTGCGCGTATGGGGCCAATGAAGGAGAGGTACAACGTTCACACAGAGAGAACGAGAGCCTGGCCTTTTGAGCGGGGCACCATGTCACTGATGTCATCCGTAACTGTTGGCCACGGGAGAACCGCCACAGCTTCATGCCTGTGTGGCTGCTTCACCATATAAGGACGTCCCCATACATGTTACAGCTTAGTTATTATTAGCAAGCTTGCACTGTATCTTGATTTCAAGTTGCAGGACAAATACTTTTTTTTTTTTTTTTCCTTTTTGGCAAGAAATGATAGAAATAATGACTTCAGAGAAGTAGTATTAGGAAATGTCAGTTAGGCATAGGAAGTATTAATGCACATGCTCTAGTGTCAGTGTCACTGCAAAATGTGTCAACCTTTTCTTTAAAATAGACTGGATGTTTGACAAAAAAAAACACAAGCTAGTATGTAGCATACTTATTGCAATGATGAATAATCCTTCCACCAAATCACACTCAGTTTATAGATAACATTTCTAAATTAAGTTTGAAACAAAATTACTTTTTTTTTAACTCTTCCTGAATATGAAAACCTTGAAAACGGAGTTGTTTAGATTGAGATAATAAAACACTCTCCTTAATGTTTTTTGTTTGTTTGTTTGTTTTTTTGAAAATGTGAATTTTTACATTTCAAGCTTATAAAGTTAAAGCATGGTGATTTGTTGTGATTAATGACAATAGTAGAATGTGATTAATCTGATTTAAGTTTTTTTTAATGTACTGAAAGCAGTAGTTTACATAACTAAGAAGTTCTTGCTCTTGTTCGAAGCTATTTTAAAGGGGCAGTTTTATGTACTTTCCAGGCACATAGTGCTATTTTACAGCATAATCAAGTAACTGTGTTAGCTTCAGTTGTATAAAAATGCTATATATCTATTAAATTGGACTTTGCAATTTAACACCTTGAAATTGGGCCTTTGTCTAAAAGCTCCTGCTCTTTCTGAAGTCATCACAACATCCCTCCTATTTTTCAATGTTTTACCAACATTGCACTGAGAAGTAGTTCCTATAATGAGCTCAGCAGAAGCATAGTTTCACCAGATGTTTGTTAATTGCTGCTGGCTAAACTGAAGGAGTTGAGACCTGATGTCACGGGGGCGGAGAGCTCTGTGAGGCAGAAACTTGGAAACTGCAGCTCTGAGGAGGAGCTTTATCTTCGAAGGCGGAGCTAGGTCCACCCAGGCGTTTTGCAGAGCTGAATGGTTGCCATGGAGATTGAAGGATTTCTCAAACACTCCTGGTATGTTTTTGATGAGGGAATGATATTATAGCATGATACAAAGTTCAAATAAGTCAATTTTACATACAGAGAGGTCTTATTAGGTAGGGATTGGAACCTGTTGATTCTGTTTGCAGTTTCAGTTCATTTATTAGCCATACAGAGTCATCAGTGAAGATGACGATGTATGCCTTCACATCCCCACCTTGGGGGTGCTACTGTGCCAAAGACTCACTGACCTTTTTTTTTTTTTTACGCTGTCCTTAGTGATTCCCATAAAATCATTGTGATAGCAGTGTGATCAATGACCCTGATTCATGGTATTTGATCAGAGCTTCTGACACCATCATTTTGCTCAAAATCATGTTAAAGGTCATTCTGCCCTTTTTTCCATGGATTCCCTCTAAGCACACACACTGAATAACTCATAAGAGCTGCAGATGTCTCCCGTCAAGACGCTTTGTGACAACTAGGGGCGCCCTCTCGCCAGATTTGCAGCCATTGAAGGCAGATTTAGACATACGTGCGTAGTGAAATCTGACCTTTAAGGTTTGCACTCAACAGCTGTAAGCCAGAGCAGATCTTCTTACCCTGTCAAGGCATAACTCTGCATTGGCGTTAAACCTAAGACGTCCCTAATAATAACCCAGCGGTGGGAATGTTTTGCTTTTGCCAGTTAGCATATCCCAAACTCTGTCTCTGAGAAGGTTAAACTGGGTCAAAAATTAAAAAAAAAAATCTGTGAGTGCAGAGATGAGTCAGATCACCTCACCGCAACCTGGGGACTGTTGTGCATCCGAATTTGGCTTTTCATGTGAATAATTTACCAGCAGCTTGTGACTGAGAAGGCGGCAAGTGCTGAGATGAAAAACGGAGGGATTCCCTGCGTTTGTCCTTGTCTATATGTGGGTGGCTGGCTGGCTTAGTGAGCGTGATTTGTGCTAAGCGGGGGAAGCCCCCCGCCACCCCTCACTCTGCTTTCTCTGCAGTGAGCCTCACCCATGCCACAGCCAATCAAATCACAGCTCAAAGAGAGGGGAGAACGACAGGGGGGAAAGCCATGCTGAGGATGGAGATTGCCTGCAGTTAAGGGCGTAGGCGTGTGTGATGTGTGTGTGTAAGATGTTACCTTAAAGTCACATTCATGCATTTGTGAATGTAAGAGTTAGTTTTTTTTTTGTTGTTTTTTTTAAAATATATAGTTTCTGTAGCTTTTTTGTGATTTTCTTGCTCTGCAGACTGTGACTGCTTTCAACCCTCATGGCTGAATTAAACATTACTTATGACATCTAGAACATCTAGAAAACTCAACATTAGTATCTTTGCTGTATTGTGAAAAAAATTGACTCACAAAAGTATTTGACCCCTGCTGACCCTCTTAACATTTTACCTCCTGGGATTTTATGCAGTAGAGTGCAACAAAGTGCTGCGTAATTGTAAAGTGGGAGGAAAATGACAGATGCATGTGAAATACAGTATATGTTTCAGGTAGTAGTCAAAAATTGTGGGATATATATTTATATATATATTTAAGAGGCTCATCTTCACCATAAGTCAGGTGTGAAAATCTGTCAACCCAATTCCTGTCCAGAAAACTGCAAAACAGCCGAAACACTGAATTCCTTTCAAAATGTTGTTTTTTAATAATTGGTTACTGTGTGATGTTTTTATGATGTGAAGCACTTTTAAACTGCCTTGTTGCTGAAATGTCCTATATAAATAAACTTGACTTTACTAATACTATTGAACTCCACAAAACTCACTTTTATGAAACAGTTGTAACATGAAAGCTACTGTTCCTCTGCTGCTTTTGCCAAACTACAACTACATGCAGAGTACAATTCTAAAACAGCGTAGAAAATCGCCTTCATTTACAACTCCTTTCTGTTTGCTGATTGGCCAAGAGGAAATTCTTCTTGCGAAAATGAGCTCTATGGGAGAAGTTTCAGAAAGTGCTCTGAAGGGACATGAGAATCAATTGGAGTTGTGTAGGAAGGCAATAATCTGGGTAGAAGAAACTTATTAGACTCTACTAAAGACTTGAAGTTGGAGTGAGGAGTCGACTTTAACCAGGAAAACAACCCTAACTATAGAACCAGAGCTAGATTGAGTAAAATGAACCCTGTCACTTTAAATATACTATATTTAATTACTGTTAAAGCTCTGATTGTCAGCATCCAAACATTCCCCACAGTGTCAATGAACGTTAGTAGGAAAATTTATGGTTTATGATTTATGGTTTTACAGGTCAAAGGTCAGCAAAGTTGATCTTATGAGCACAGCAAGAAACTGATACATCTCATTACCTTTACAAATAAACCAGAGCTGGGATTATTTTCCGTTTTGTGACTTTGTGACAGAGCATAAAAATAACCTGGCATTTACAAAGTACTAAAATTATTACTAAACCAAAGCAAACAAGAAAGCTAAAAATAAAATATTGTTTTGCTCTTGGAGACCTTATAAAGGTGAGTTAACACAATATCAAGACCTTAGCACATAAGCAGAAATTGCAGATGTACATTAATATAAAAAGAGTCATGAGTTGATTTTTAGTCTAGGGAACATTAAAGACATTCACCAATCATCACAGGTAAGCAAAATTATCATATCAAAGTACAATTTGGTGATTTTTTTTCCCTTTTCCACTGTACATGGCTGAGTGAGCATAGTTAACATCAAGACTAATGGTGATTAAGGCCAAATTTATGAAGTGTTTGCACAGTATGGAGAGAGGTTTGACTTTTTGGCACAGCACAATTTTTTTTTTTTAGAGAAAATCAAATACCAGCACCAGCTGTCAAGTAAAGTGGTGGAAGGTTGATGGTTGAGTTTGTGTTGCAACCCTATAACCTCGGGACTTTAAGGTCACCGAATTGAACTTGAACTCTTCTGGATACCAAAGATTTCTAGAGACAAATGTAAAGCCACCTGTCTGACAGCTGAAGGTTTGGCTGTATATGGGTCATGTTATGTTCTGTGAAAAAGAGTGGGTCAAAGTTCTGTCACAAAAAGTCCCACAGACCCACTACTTCACTTTATTCCTTACCAAAGTGGCTCTATGAGTTATCTAATGGGTTTACTTTGTTTTTTATGCAGTTTTTTAATTTTATTTCTTCATGGGAAATATTGCATTTTTGTTGACACTTTAAAGAGGCAGTATTATGTCAAATAGACTTTTTTGAGCTTTATATCATTTTTGGAACATTATTCCCCTCATCAAAAGCATACCTGGAGTTTTGCTTTGATTCTTTCATCCATATTTGAGAAATCCTTTAATCTCTCCATATTTTGCACATACAGTTGTGCCAAACGCCTGGGTGGACCTAGCTCCGCCTTTACTGCTTATAAAAACATTTGTTTGAAGTTGACAGAGGATCAACGCTCTTAAAAAGACAGAGACCCAATTTTTAAAACGTTAATTTATGAAGTCAAATTTTATATACTCAGCATTTTTATTACCACTCAAGGTAACATTTGATTGTGCTGTAAAATGCCTGGAAAATACATAATACTGCCCCTTTAAATTTTTATACAGATCATCAAATTAAACTGAGCATAAATTTTAAAATTGGTGCCAAACTCAATAAAGCTGAACTGCATAACTTTTCATTTTCATAAACATGAATTAACATATTATGGAAGACAGAATCATTAAAGACATTTTTAATCCATGCGTCCTGTGGGAAATCTAGAGGTAATCAGTGAGTTTTAGACCTGCCGGGTTGCGCCACTCCTCACTGGGTCTCCTGAGACCCGCAGCTAGTCAGAGTGTGTTGGTGAGTCAGTCGTTAACCCGAGTGTGTGTGAGGCGGTTATCAAGGAGGTCAGCCAACAATTAAATCCTTATCATTTCCTACTGAGGCAAATTAAGAAAATTACTTAAGTATGCTGTGAGGGGACCTGGGCATGACCCATAGGCAGTCCAGAACCAGGAGGTCAAGGGTCAGGGGTCATCCTTGTGACCTGCTGGGCGCCTGTTTAAAGGATGGGTGGCCCTTTCTTTAGTGTTTACATTGCATTAAGATCAGCGGTATTAAAGGCGTTATGTAGGAGCAGTGGTGTTATCATCAAAAATTACATGCAAGTCTGATGTCATTGAATCACAGGTTTCCTACATGCTTTGAAAAGATGAAGTGTGTTTTATGAAAGATCAACCGATTAAAGGTGGAAATCCTTGTTTTCCATGCAAAGTAGTGTAGAGTTGTTTTTGGTGATGTTAGTTGTGAACAAAACGATCAGAGTGCAACATGCTGGAGGGTGAGAACAGAAACACAGAGATGAAACTTGGCTTTTAACACCAGAAAACATTTGTGTTGCCAGATAAGGCGATGTGAATTCTGTGGTGTTTTATTTCTGTATATAATGTGGTATTTCAAAAGAAATCTGATGCATTTACTTAACTTGGATCAGTTGGACCTCACATTGCTGCCATAAAAACGTATTTGTTCCTTGCAGACTTCCTGTAATAATCAGTTGGCCACTCTAGTCGACAAAAACAGCCATCAGGAGGTTTTGGTAACGGGGCAAAGATTCGGTTTTTATTCTTGATTTTTTACAATTTCTTTACAGAAGTATTTACTGTCACAGGTGCCCAGTTTTTTGTTTTGAATGTTGAATCTTGAACTCTGACCCCAGGCCAGCCAGATGTTGTCATGGGTTCTTTTCTGACCTTCTGAATGAGCTACTGATGAACTCTTGGAGTAATTTTGGTCAGCTGGCCACTCCAAGGAAAGTTTATCGCTGTTTCCTGTTTCCTCCATTTGTGGAGTAATTTTAGTCCCAGTAAGGCTTACAAAGCCTTAACTAAGTTTTGTAAGCCTTAATGGAGTGATAGATGTCAATAGCTATTTTCGTTTCCAATTGCAGTGCAAATTTTGAGTAAACTTCTTAAAGTGTCACAACAAAGAAAGAAAAAGCTTAAGTGTGTTCCATGTACTGGTTAGGAGTAAATCAACCAGACTAATCAAAGTGTAATTTTGTTGACTCTACACATGGCTGACATAAACAGGAAGTAGAAGTTGCTGACTAGCATGGACCACACATCTCAGAGAAATGGAGAGTCATCCTCTTCGAGATGAAGGTTTGGACTTAGAGATTTTCTCAAAGTTTCGTGCTTCTGGTAAGGCACAGACACACCTGTGGTTGGAAATGTTCCAGAACTTAATAGCTAAAATCACCTCAAGCTAGCACAATTTTTTGTTGAGTAATTGAGGACGTTATTTTTCATTTTGCCATGCCCAACAACCTTTTCTAATGCAGTACTTTAAAAAATCGAAACATGGCTGGTGTCTTTGTTGCTCATCTGTTCTTGAATTTCTTTCAATTTAATAATGCCAATAATTTTATTGAGTTTTTACCCTGCTTCATACTGTGAGAGGAGTTCTGTTTCCTTGATTCTACAGGTCAAGTCATAATCAGATCACCTGAACATTATGCAACTGAACATTATGCAAATTTTATAAGTCATGACTTGAAAAAGCCAGGTTGGTTGTTTTTTTTCCAGTAAAATCATTATTTGGAAAAAAAAAATTCATGATATCTTTGATATTTAAATCAGTTTTATGATTTCAATCAATAAATAAAATAAATCTGTATTTCACACTTCCTGCTCTGTATTTGTTTGATGAAAACACTGGATGTCTCTGCGTCCTCATTCTGTCTCCAATTCTGCATCCTGCCAGTTGAAGCGGTCTAACACTATATCCTCATAGTGTCAGTTACATCACTCTCACTGGCTGAAAACTGTGTTGCAGGCCCGCGGTGATAGGAAGTGGGTCACAAGGTCTCGCTGCCCCCCCGGGGTCCATCTTCGTCCGCACTTTGATTCATCGCCTCGCTCCGGCCGTGGAGGATGCCCTGGAACCCTAGGTAAGGGATATGATGTCTCGGGGAGCATTCCCGAGCTGGGTGGGGTCTGGAGGGGAGGGGATTGGTTCAGCAGGCGCTAAATCCATAGGAAGCAAACTCAGTGACCCCCATCTTGATGATCGCCGTACATCACTGTCAGCCTGTAATGATTTATTAATAGGGCCATTAGGAGCTGTTGTGAATCCTGAGTAAGTGAGGGAGTAAGTCTCAGTGGCTGGGTGGCGATAATGCAGGAAATCTAGTTTATCTTCCTTTTGGCCTTTGACATTTTACAACAAAGTATCTATATATGACGTGTTGTGTATAAGGAGGTAATATTCAAACAGTTATTCTGGCAGCTTCTTCATTCCTGCTTTTTAATCTCTCGTTTCTCACTGCGACAATTTTCTGACAAACACAGAACCTTGGATCTCAAGGAGAAGCACATTCACGAATAGTTTGAGCATGCAGCAGAGGGGTGAGGAGTGGGGGCCGGGGGGTCTCCTGCGTCATCATCTCCTCACAAAGCCTTTGCAACTTCATCTCAGACTCTCCTTCACTCATTTCCTACCGTCTTTTCACCCTTATAGTCTTTACCCATGATTCATTCGCTCTGATCTCAGAGTCACTACAAAGAGAAAAACTGAAAGGGACGTGATTCAAGTGAGGACGCTGTAGGGGGGGAAAAAACCTGCATCTGCATCAGCAACTCGCTCTCTGACGTCAGCGCAGCCTCTTCGGTGCGTAATCAGCCATGGTCAGTGGGACTCGGAAAGCAATCGCACACACACACACACACACACACACACCCACACACACCCACACACAAATCCTCTCTCTTCATAATTTGTAGCTTGATTGCAGCAGTTGTAAGCATTAAGCCTCAAGCAGTTCCACTGAGCTGTGGTTTTGTAAAACTGGAATGGATTCGTTTAGCACACACGGCTACAGGAGAGCACCACCATTCCTCCTCTGCAACATACAAACACTTTTATTAGTATCTTTCAGGATCTCAACACAAAAATTAGTATTTTTGGTGAAGAGGCAAGTATAAGGATAGACAAACAAATGCTATATTTGCTTTAATGATATGTGATAACTTTAATATAATTTATTTAAACTTTGATTGATTTATTCAGGGATTAAAAGCATTTATTAAAGGGTATGGAGAGTTAAAAGGGACAAAATCAATAATAAATCCATCTTTAAATAATTAATAAACTGTATCACAAAATAAATAAATGTTTAATTAGATGGAGGATTTTCGATTCTTCGACTTTAACCACCACATAGTCTGAATGACAGTCTCCTGATTACGTTTTCGGCTAATTGTAAAATTTCTCCAGCAAGCGGCCATGATGTTTAAAGAGTGAGATTAATAAATAAAAAAATAAATAATTCAACTTTATTGTCATTGCACTGTCACAAGCACAAGCAACAAAATGCGATGTGGTCGGAGCCGGGAATCGAACCCGGGTCGCCCTGCTGCCAGCTGGGAGAATTAACCTCTCGACTATCGTCTAGAGAAGTTCAGCCATTAGCGTCTTAGCCCCGCCCCTCGAATCTGACGGGTAAGTTTGAAGGATAAAATTATTCCATGGTGACGCCACAGGAGCCATGAAATAATAAAATACATTAAATTAGTTATCTATCTTGGTTATTTTAAGCTTGCATTTTAATGATTTTATGACATATTTAATAAATTGATTATTTGCAAATTATTTCAACATTTAAAAAGGAATTTATTTAAGTCATGGTACATTTATTAATGATGTCTTTATTTATTGAACTTTGTCCCTTTTGACCTCCCATAAAAGGGAATGCTTCTTAATATCTGCAGCATCAATTATTGATTTAGAAAAGTCAGTATTACAGTATAATATTGTTCTGAAAGTTTTGAAGAGTGTCTGGAGATTTTTGTTCAATAAAATCTAAATAAGAAAGGTAAACATTGGTAAAACAAAAAAAGTAACCTGTTGGTGAAGAGCTGAAGACTCTAACAGATTAGTAACAACTAATTGTGTTAGTTGGTGCAGGAGGAGGGAAGTTAAATAAATGGTTCTGGTCATATTTACAGCACAATCATCCATTTCTCCTTTTTACAGCCTTTCCTTCTTCCATCATCCCCCTATGGGCTTGAAAAGCCAATTAAATTTGATGACACACCCTGCATAATATGAAATCTTTCAATTATGAGTTGAGAAAACAGCTGAAAATACCCGTGCTCGTAAACTATTGGGAACATTAAGGTCATTATTTATTCTGTTTCCAATCACATGGAACTCACCAGTGAAAATCTGTGTCATGAGATGAATCACGATGAGATTCTCATGTCGGAACGCGGCCTTGCACATGGACCGAACACATGCTCCCCTTCCGTAACCTTGACAGCTTGCAGCTCTGAACGTATTGACTGCATTGCATTAAGGAGCCCCGTGCAAGTCGATGCCGCACACCTTGTGCTGTACAGACCAAGCAGAAGCTCCGGGACCATATGGGGCCCTGGCAGCTGTGTGTTTCTGTGGGTGTGCTGCTCACGTCCTTTCCTCCAAAGCACCAGTTAAACACCAGAGCAAGAGAGGAAGAAAAGCTGCAAAATCTGCCTGTACTCACAGGAAGTTCCCTGCTTTACCCCAGATCCCCGGAGGCTGCAGAGGTCGCACAAGAGAGCCTTCTGTCCTTTTCAATAAATAGTTAATGAGGAATCATAACTGGATGCTGGGAATATTTGAACCTAAAAGGCAGGGCTAAAAATTACTATTATTATGTAATGTGGTACATAATGTTCTTGGCTGACAAATTTACACAGACTGCACTAAGGTCTTCCTCATTGTTCCTAATGAGTATAAATGTGTCACTCTTTACAGACTGCTTTCTCTCAGTGTTTAAGGACATTTTTTTTAAAAAATGTCTAACTTTTATTGAACCCATGAATACCTGAAATATCTCCAATTATACAAATAAATTTGAAAATGTAATCTGCAATTAGTATTGATTTTGGTATGATGCTAATTAGATCTACCAAGAATATAAGGAATTAAACAGACTGTTCAATGTCTCTATGTTGATATTTTACTGATGTTGCTAATGCTCAAACAAGACAACAACATACCATTACTGCAGTCCAATGAGTTCCTAGCCCTTTTTTGCAATATTAAATCGGCTTTATGAATGGAATTTCAATATGTATTTTCAAACAACCAAAATTGTTGTGGCAGTTTTCCACTATAGGTAAATACTAAAAAATACCTTAACTGTCCTATCCTGGAAGCTTTTATTCCAGTTTTACAATTTAAACAAATGTGTTAGGGTATGTACTTATGAAACTTATTATTTACTCATCAATATTTATATATTATTATTTCCTTAAGTCAAAAGTAATATTTTGTCAGAAAGTTACATAATCAAAATGCATGCACACCATTTCGTTTTTCTGCAATTACGCCAAGATAATTTTTTTGCTTCTCAATATTAGTATTACTCATTTCAATTCCTTAGTTGCCAAGTGTATCTAAATTGCCTCATGCTCAAAGTTAGAAATAACTTTCGGGATTTTGGTTACAGGATGTTTACTTCAATACATAGGTGATGAGACATAGTAAAAATGAAAAGGAAAGATGATTGTGGAAAATGCAGATCAATTACAGACAATATTATATTACCAAAAATATTACATAATTCCATTATATTCTCAGATGTAGTTTCTATTGTGCAATTTTTTTCCTGCTGTGTGATATTTGCATAAAATGTTGTAGAATTTCCTTCTTACCCTTCTCCTGACTGGTACCATTTTACATTATGATTCTTATGACTCTCTGCATCCTGTGGGTTTAGCAAAAATGAGATTAACTCAAATGATGTGAATGTGTGTCTCGTCAAAAAGGGAAAATATTTTGAAATAATGCATTTTATTTTGTTTACAGGCAACAACCTGACATTTTCAAAGGGGTGTGCACACTTTTCAGATTAACTGTGCAAGTTGTGTTAGGAGACTGAAGAGGTTCTGAACACAAAATGGAAGTGCTGAACAGCGGCAAGGCTGACAGAATGTATAAAGACTTAAGTGAAGGTCAATATAGCCACAATGCTTGAGAGAGGAACACATATACAATGCAGACTCAGCAGGGAGGGAGAGTGAAGGATGCTTCTCAGGCTAATAGGCAGTCACTGGGGACGCAGGATGTACGGTAACCACAGACCAGAGAAATGGATCCAGAGAGGGAAGCCTCTGAATAAGGAATGAAAAGACGGGAAGGATAAAAACGAGGAGAGGAAAGAAAATGTGGTTTCTGAAAGCTCATCCATTAATCCTGTTGGTACTAGTAATGGCAGAATGGAGTTAAAAGGAAATCATGATATTAATAGATTTCCAAAGAATAATTATCTTGCAACATTGTACGTGTGTGGAGATAAACCACTGAATGAATTAGTTTGAAATTGAAGATGGTTGACATCTCTATGTACGGCCTCACTTATTCACATTGTGTCACAACATAATCAGACTTCCAAACCAAAATACAAAGTAGTGCATAATTGTAAAAAAATAAATAAATAAATAAATAAAATTGTTGCCAGTCAATTTATAGTATACTAATAGTCGGTGTTATATGAATGGTGCATGTTCTAACTTAATATTCTGCATTTTACTGGAAACTCAGTCAAACCCAAGAGCAAAAATCAGTTGAAAAGACATGAGGAAAAAATACATTTCTTTCGTTTTTATATATTACATTTTGCAGTGCCATATATAAATGTAATTTATAGCTATATTCCCTCCACCTGTTTTCTTTCCTCTCTGGGGATAAATAAGACTTTTGTCCCAGCTACAAATGTTTGCTGACATCACCAGTTCTTGGATTTAAGAATCATTGGGACTGCAGCAAAACCTCCGACTGCAAAATAGAAAAATCCAGAAACAACTAAATACTTCTAAAGGACAAAGACTTTGACAATCTCAGTGACAGTGAGGGAACCCATTATTAATACCACAATATCAGAGATGGAGGAGGTAAAATGTATCAGTTAGTTGTAAAACAAAAGGAGAGGCAATGGGATGGGTTGGCAAACTGTTCTGGATGTAACCCACCCGGATTATTGGAATATTGGAGAAGCAGCATGATCTGCATGCTCTATCAGAGATCTAAGAAAATGTTCTGAAGGATTTTTTTTTTTCTATTTGCAGTGGCAGAGAGGGTGGATCATTAATCTCAGGATGGCTTTGTCAGAAGTTTGAGAAGCTCTGGTAAGTTAACCATCATTGACGATTTAGTTAGTGTGTGGATAAGCCAGGTACCGTAATTCCCGGACTGTAAGCCGTGGCTTTTGTCACACGCTTTCAACCCTGCGGCTTATACAATGATGCGGCTTATTTATGCATTTTTTTTTCAAACGGCTGCCAGGGGCGCTCGAGCAGAAAAGGTAAGAGTGAGACAGGTGGAATATATGTGTCGAGGAAGACGCAAGTTTAATGTAGCTTAACACGTCTCAGTGCACAGAAGGAAGATGAAGATGAAGACGTCTCTCAGTGACTTTTACCGGTATGTTTTTTTAACCAGCCCTGTTAGTGCTGTGCTACCGTATTGCTGCTGTGTTACTGCCGAGTCACAGGCACTGTTTGGAAAGGAAAGCTAAGGTATATTATTCAAACTTTGAAAACTCTTTCTGTGTACAGTCTGTATGTAGGCACATGCGGCTTATAGACAGGTGCGGCTTATGTATGTACAGAATGGTTTTTCCTTTAAAAATGGACTGGGTGCGGGGCGTGCTGTGGTGGCGTAGGGGTTAGCACAACCCACATTTGGAGGCCTTGAGTCCTCGACACAGCCTTCACAGGTTCGACTCCTGGACCCGCCGACATTTGCCGCATGTCTTCCCCCCTCTCATGACCCCCTTCCTGTCAGCCTACTGTCAAATAAGGAACACTAGAGCCCACAAAAAGCCCCCTGGTGGGGGAAATTAAATAAAAAAAAAAGTACTGGGTGCAACTTATAAATAGGTGCGCTCTATAGTCCGGAAATTACAGTAAGTAGGAGACCGGAAAATGATGGCGACAAGAGGTCAGTGATATTAAAACAGAAGAAAACAGGACAAATAGCTAGTTTTCCCTTATTACAAACACAGATTCACAATCTGGTTATGTCTGGACACCGGCCTTTTCACGCAGTGACTTGATGCAGTAGAGTTGAGGGAATGGGTGCGGCAGAAACACAGTGGAAATGATCAGCACAGGAAGGGAGGGAGAGAAGAGAAGCTGAGGCAGCACAACAAAACAACTCAATCCAATCCCAGACCATCACAGCATTGTCCTTTCTCTAACAGTTCACCAATCACAGACTTCTGAAATTAAACAAATATCATGGCAAAACAGTAATGGGACAGGATAAGTCAGTTGGGTCGATTTTAAACACCCTTGAACCCACCTACAGTAAACAACGATGCCATTTACTGGCTCACTGTTACTCAGTTGAGGTGGCACACCAATATACTATATGGGTGTCTACCCTGGATGTGAAAGGAAATAGGTGTGCCCATTGTGCTTGTCAAGAAACAGAATCAGACACCTTACCTTACTGCTTGCCACACAGGTTTAGGAATCCAGTGATTGCTTCACTCCTTTGAAAGTCACCTCTGCTATAAGCTTGTGTTACTCTCACTCTCACTTGGATGCAGAACCATCTGAGAATCCCAATGCAGATCACAAGTCATGGCAAAGTTATGCATAAGATACCAGGTAGATTGATCTTTGAAAAGCTAGATTTGATTTTCAGCTGACCTGAAACTCAGCTTTGTTGTTGTAGATAAGAATGATGGTTACCTCATACAACATTATCGAGTTATTTTCCCTTTTCTGTACTTCCCGACTTGAATCGTTTCTGCATGAAGACTGCATGTTCTCCCTGTGCACTTTTATGTTCTGTCAGGCTTCCTTATAGAGTTCAAAAACATGCCTGGCCACACTAAATTGCCCTGCATAGTTGTTTGGCATATCGTCACCTTCCTAAAATAATGGCATAAGTCATTTTTGCCAAGTGTTTTTGAAAACAACAAACAAATCACCACCTCTTTTTTTCCAAAAGATATTTTAGGCAAAAAAAAATTATTTAGGCAAAATCTAACATTACATTATTTTAGGAATGTGACAATCTGTGTATCCGTATTGTCCTGTGATGGACTGACAACTTGTCCAGGGTGTACGTCGCCTCTCGCCCATTGACTGCCAGAGATAAGTTTTTCTTTATGCTACAAGAATTAGATGGGTAAAGATAATGAGACAAACATGATAATGAGGCAAACACGTTTTTACTGAAGTGTCTGATCTGAGTTAATAGGATGAATCAGATTTGACAAATTTGGGAATTGTCCACAGTAATGCATTGCTCTGGTCTGTTGTGGAGAAGAAAGAGCTGAGCCAAACTGCTGGTCAGGCTGCGTCATGATCCCTATTTATGGTTGTGACATATGGATAATAACACAACAAAATGAGATCCTGAGTACACGCCACTATACGTTTCCATCAAACAACACCGAATGGCAGGCATTCCTAGATATGGCACAAGCCAATGTTTTTCAAACATGTTCTAGTCAGAAGCCTTTGGGGATGAAACTATCCAGAACTGAACTCCAGTAACATGTTCGGTCTCTCTGCAGGATCTCAGGATATTTCATCTATTTGTATTCAAGGTGCCATTTGATGTGAAATAATTGACAAGAAGCACCATGCTGCTGCCGTGCTCATCGCCCTCAGAGGATAGGTTGAAGACTCCATCATCTTGGAGGAACTCAAAGCAGAGCTCATCCACATCCGAAGAGTCAGCAGCTTTGGTTAAGGCATCTAATTACGATGCCTTCAGGCACTCTCTTTGATGTTTTCGTTTCCTGGCATGTCCCTCTAGGAGGTAACCTGGCACATACGCTGAACTCACTGAAGGGATTGAATGCCCCTACTGAGTTGAGAATGCCTTGAGATGCTCCAGGATGAGCTGAAGAGTGTTGCTGGGGAGAGGGAACTCTGGGTATTCCTCCTTGACCTGCTACCTCTGTAGCCTAATCTCAGATGCTGTAAATGGAAGACAGTGAATGGACGGATTGATGTTTGTAATTAACTTCACTCAGCTTCAGAAAAATGAATATATTTAATCTTGCATGTTTTATTTATTTCAAAAGAACTTTGAATTATTAAATTTTTAATATATTTCTTCCAAAGCAAACATCTCCTACATAGTTTATATTAATTAGCTCTGCACTAAAGTCCCTATTGGTTTCTGTTCTTTAAGTTCATATGATACTCCAATAGACTCTGATTGATTGGATACCAAAATTGCAGCATTGCTACAATTTGGTTCACTTTACACTGGCTGTGTCAAACAAACCAAACCCTTTGAAAAACTATTCCCTCCCTTGCCTGTGGGGGCGCTGCACCAAGACCCACTGAAAGAAACACTGAGCGCAACTTCCTTCTTTACGAAATGTAAACATAACTGGAGTGGTGTCAGATTTTAGCAGTTGTTGGATTTCTCTTTTGACTTGGGCAAAAGACCAATAGACATATATAACCTGCTAACGTTTGGCTCACATGGTTGTTTTGGTTGTATTTACCCAGAACGCCCTGTGTTATAGTCTACTTCTTAGTTTTGGAGTGGTCTCTGGCATGCTTGGTATACACACATGCGTAGAGTTCACCTCAACCAAAGCGAGACCTAGTTGGACCAGAGTTTGCTTTCTTTGGTCCGCATCAGAGTTCCATTACACATTCACACCTCCCCAAATGAACCAGACTCTGTTGGCAAAAGAACTACAGTCTGATTAAAGTGGACTAAATAGGGCTGGTATGAATGCAAACTACGATTCCTCACTATTGGTGTGATCAGAGGAAGTTAGTTATTTTTATCCCTCTGTGAGGGTTTCTGAGTATTTAATCTTGGCAGGAAAGACAGTAGCAAGTCTCCATTTGCCACAAGCAACAGAATATCAGGTGTGATGAGTGCTGGATTAAACTGGCCTCCTGTCCACCCAAGCCAGGACAAACACACTCTCACACACAGAGACCTAATGAAGTGAAACATATTAAAAATAAATTTTATAGCTGCTTTCTCTACTCACTTTACGGTCCATTCTAACAGCAAAGGCATTGCTTTTATTGCCTGAAGCCTGAAAAGGGAACGGACCACAAGCTTTGAATGACAGGCTGATCCCTCATTTACAGGTCAGGAGCAGCCCTGCTTCTTGTATGGGGTGTGTGTGTGTGGGGGGGTGTGTGTGTGTGTGTTTTCGTGTGTTCGATGATTTATGTAGGTGACTGTTGGAGGGCTTTGTAGATGTGCTTGAACTTTTTTCCTTTGACACATCTGATGGGTTTGTGACAGTGATGTACAGAGACTTCAAAAAGCTGCCAATTCCACCATAAATTACATTTCTGTGTCGCCATTTGTTGACTTAGATTCAGAATGGAAGAAATTATTGTGCTTACTA
The DNA here is from genome assembly GCA_903066815.1 of Brachyrhaphis roseni. Classification (NCBI taxonomy): domain Eukaryota; kingdom Metazoa; phylum Chordata; class Actinopteri; order Cyprinodontiformes; family Poeciliidae; genus Brachyrhaphis; species Brachyrhaphis roseni. Next base: position 31,413 of record CAEFZY010016286.1, read on the forward strand.
TTGCTTGTCAAACTAACTCACTTAGAATGTACCTGTACCTGGTTAAAATACTCTGTTAAGATATTGATTTAGAAAATGTCATTCAACATTCATTAGTAAACATTTAGTCTTGTTCTATTTATTAGCCTGTGATGTTTGCAAACTGCAAGGTAATCTACATTTGATACCTTGGATGTCTTGCCAAAAGAACACTATGAAATGGTTTTGCCCTCATTTTTTTATTGCACATTGCACTGCCCATATCTAGACTTAACAAAATGTAGACTTAGAGTGTTGTCAGGACAAGTGGACTGAGTCCACAGTCCAATTGAACCCCTGGACTCGGTTCAATTGAGGACAAAAATTGCAACATTTGTTACATTTTTAGCGGCTGGTGTTCACTTCCACCTTGCACTGTGTCAATCAAACCAAACCCTTTGAAAAACCTCTTTACCTTCTTGCCTGTGGAGGCGTTGCACAAAGAAGCACTGAAACGGCACAACAACCTCTGAAGAAGACACAAATCCAACTTTCTTCTAGACAAAATGCAAACAAAAATGGAGTGGTGTAAGAATTCTGGATTTTTCTTTTGTCTTTGGTAAAACACCACAAGCCATTTCTCCTTCTAGCGCTAGACTCATGTGTTTTTTTGGTTGTAGTCACCCAGAATTTGTTTGGTTTATTCAGCAATTAATCAGAAACATGCATTAATCTCATTTTTTTATTAATCAATGCAGCAACTAACCCATCCATCCCTCATCTTACATGCGTAGTGAGGTTGTGAAGGGTGGTGGTGCCCGTCTCCAGTGGTCAACGAGTGAGAAGCCGCTGTGAGTGAGAAGGTGCTGGGCTCTACACAGCACTATTCTTAGAAAATATAAGGTTAGCAACTGGAATCAGCGGATTAGTCCAATACAGATGAATGGATGGATGAATACTGGCGTATGTGGTCTGTCTCCCTATTCTACAAAGTTATGTGGAAGACCACATAACCTTGTGTTTGCTGGCTTCTATTTAACAAAGCAGACAAATACACAAAGATGACACTTCTTGATGTTGGAGATTATTGAGTCAGCCAGTTAACCGCAGCTCCATTTGTTGGATCTAAGATGAGAACACACAGCAGCCAGCTTGGTTTTGTTGGAATAAAAAAAAAAAAAAAAAACGGCTTGAGGAAGAGTATTATATTTGACAGCACAGTGCAGTAATGATCAAAATATCAGCTAGCCTGACAAGCTATGACATCTGGAAACAGCTGTGGCCAGAGGGTGTGTTCTTGGTTTCAGCTGTTAGAAGACACTCTTTATTTTACTCTCAAACTAGAAGTAGAGTATTGTCCTTATCTTGAGAAGCTCCTGCAATATAGAGGTGGATGCAAAGCAGAATTCATTTATTAAAACTGACATGAGATGCTCATGAGATTTTTTTGTTTTTCCTGGGGAAAAAATCATGTCGCAATAAATTCCTGGAAATCTAGTGTATCTAAAACAACCTCGCTCTCAGTAAGCTCATTATGAGAGGCAGTTCCATAAATCATAAATTATTCATTCCTTTCACATCACGGCTGACATGAATGACTTGCTCTTCAAGTGACTGAAACTGGTGTATTTGTTGACCCTTGAATGAAGAATTTATTGTGCGATGACAGAGCAGAATATATTACACAAAATGTTGACAAGTGCTATTTTCAAATCACTGTATCCTTGCAGCAAAAATGTCCTGGGTTCAAATCCAGTTAGGTTAGTCTCTCTCTCTTAAGGCAAGGTGTGTTGGTGTGCATGCGTGTGTGTGTGGGTGTGTGCGTATGCATGTGTGTATGTGGTGGTTTATCCTGTGAGTAAGTAAAGACAAAGTTTTACTAATACTTTTGGAAAAACCGAGAACGGTGAAGGTTTTGAAGAATCTGTATTCAGTTTAAATGTGGCTATTTAATAAATTGTGGTCTTTAGCATGCTGCAAGCATGACTGAGATCTGGATCAGATCCCTTGACTTGCACATAAAAATAACCATGTCCCTGACATTAGCTTTGAAACATCAGAAAGACATTACAGATGGCCGTAACACACCAAATCCCCTTTTCTCCTGAACCTGCTGAGCTTTGCTCTCAGATCAAACACCACAGCGTGTCTTTAGCTGCGTCCTGCTGCGGATGTGTATTGATTGTGGAGGAGGCAGCAGCTCTCTGGATATTATTAGCCTGAGGAGGAAAACCTAATGGGAGCTCTACTTCCTGTAGCTGGTTTATTCATAGCAGGATCATTACCACCATCATTGACCCAACACCCCTGCCCCACCATCACGCCCCCTCCCGCTCATCTGTTTGATTGACAGAGGATGGAAAACACTGTTCATGAGTCTCTTAGCATCGGTCTTTGTTGGAAACAATTTAAATTTAGAAGTGGAAAATCAGGATGTTTTTGACAGGTTCTGCACTCAGAGCAACTGTTAGGGAGAGAAACAGGAAGAAACTATTTTACTGTTGTAGACAAAAAAAAAGCAGCACAACATGATTCTACATGGGGTTCGGAGAGGGTACCATTAATCATTTGTGCTTGGAGAACCCTAACCACCTGATTCCAGTTATTTAGGAATCATTATATGTTGTGTAATCATCTCACTCTAACCAAAAATAATGGCTTTAATACACTTTCCTCAACAGCAAAGCAAGGTATCTGTGCTTAGAGGTTTTCAGTCTCAAGAAAGTTTGAAATGCCATCATTCAATGTTACAGGATAACTTCCAATTTTTTCTCTGAATAAGTCAAGAAAACTCCACCACGCAGGAGATGTAACAGTATAATCCTCTGTAGAGATAGATGGTGAGGCTGTAGGGTAGGAGATCATATGGAATACATTATTTTCCTCGGAAGATACCTCCTGGTGTTCATGTCTCTTTCATACGCAAAAAAAAGCTGAACTCCTGTCTATGTGTGCCTACTGTACACCGAAACGTTGGTACTTTACTTTCTGAGTTGTGCATTTCTTCAAGAGACTTTGAGTTGTTTTCTCTGCTCAGTATGGGATCTCAGCTGTTCCTGCTCTCTTCCACATCCAACACTCTGACAAGGAGCTGCCTTGATCGCCTCTTCCCCTCCACACCCCCAAACTCCGGCATGAATCCCTGGAGTCGCCAAATTATTCATGTAGTGTATCCTATCCTTGTAGATATGCTTTCAAAAAGCTTTTTCTTGTCTGCCATTTAAGCTGCATTAACGGTGAGAGCGGAGAGCATCTGTGGACAGATGGGGAGGATCTCGGCTGCAGCGGAGATGTGTCTTTGTTGTAACCCTATCCTCCCCTCCTGACTACATCTTGCCGCCACTGTTTACACAGATCTGCATCTTTCTGCCTCTTGCAGCAGCCTGCCCCACAGTTCCTCACTTCCTTTTTTAGCACAGAAACTGCAGTGGCAAATACCAAAGAAGTTTCCTCTCAGGGAAAGACATGAAACCATTGAAGTCTATTGCCATATTTGCACTTTGTTTTAAGTCATCTTTATCCTATTTACACAAGATGAAGGATTTCTTTATTAGGACTGAGTGTTTGCTCGCATGTGTCCTGTTCTCGTTCTCTCTGCCCACACATCCTCTGCTCCAGAGCTCAGTATCAGCCTGCTTCCTGCCCCGAGGCTCAACAGCACATAGGAGGGTTGTTCAACAATCAGAGTTTGTGTTATGTTTAAAGGACATTTCATAAGAAAGAGAGAGAGAGAAATGTAGGAGTGTTGATGTTGATGAAATTCCCATTCCAAAATCCAAATTTCATCCATTTTGTTCTTGCTAACAGACGAAGCATTTCTCTGATAGCGAGAACAGAGAAACATAATTTTGGTGTTTAAAACAACAGGTGGTTTGATTCTTTAATGCACTTATGGCTTGATTCTATGAAAAGTATGTCATTTATTATTTCTAATGTTTCTAGAATAGTAATTTCTTACCACTTAGATGTACACAAACGTTAACGTAGGGTGCATTTACACCAGCTCTGTTTACTCCGCTTTAATCAAAATCTCGTTTGGTTGTGTAGGAAGTCCGGCTTGTTTGGGGTGGTGTGAATATTCAGTAAAAATCTGATGTGGAACAAAAGAACAAACTCTGGTCTGCCTAAAAATCTGAGTCTAGGTTTGGTTGAAGGTTTTAATGCATATGTGAACACCAAGGGGTTTGGAGACCGCTTCAAAAGTTTAAAGTGAACTACAATGCAGGGCATTCTGGGGAAATACAACCAAAACAAACATGCAAATCTAGCGCTACCAGAAAAAATGTCTTTTGGCATTACGCTCTCTGAAGAGAGTGTAGCTCTGGAAGGTACACTAAGCTTGCAGGGCATCTTAGTGTAGCTTCCTTCACGACGGTTACGTACGTCACGGCCAAACTGTAACGATTGGGTAAAATCAGATCAAACTCCAACAGACTCCACGCCTCCAGCAAGCAATCGTTCCTGAGAGCACAGAGAGCATTCTGAGTTCAATACTCTCCATCCCAACAATAAGTCTGAATTTTATTAAAAAGCCTGTATTCTATGAACTTTATCACCAAGTGAAACACATTATATAGATTAATTACGCATGGATGTTTGAAAGCTTTTTTATTTCTGTTAGGAAGTTGATGAAAACATGACATTCAAAATTAGAGTAGCACATCAAACCAATAAATAACTGTTTTTATTGTGGGCTTAATGAAAAGTACAAGCCATTTTTAAAAGCTATTGTTAATCTGACAAACAAGAGTCTTTGGGACGCATATTTGAAATTATGGAATATTACTTTACATGCACTATAGAAGTTGGGGCACAACAATCTGCCTGATGTTTTCTCGACAACAGGCATGACATGTCTGGAAAGAGTGTGACAGCTTACAGGTTATTACTTAATTAAATAAATATAGTAAATAACTGAAAACATCCTGGAAATCTGACTCCTACCACTTCCCACTCGTCACGTAGAAATGTGTTGTTGACTTGAAATGAATGCTGCCTCCACCCGTTTGTGTAACTTTCATGCATAATACAACATGCCCTGTTTATCCGAATCATATCTCCTTACATGCATCATCACCGGGAAGTTCTCTGAAAAACTCCTGCTTAGTCGGGTCAACACTGTGTTAATAAAACGCCTCTGGCGGGGATTTACCAAGTGGGTTTGAGATGCAAAACAAAAAGATCACAGATAAATTCGGCACAATAATTAGCTGGATCTCCAGATTTTGTGTAAACAGAAGCTACCTGTTGGTATGAATAAATTGAAAAAGGAGCAGCTGGTCTGCTGATATGACGTGTTTTTTTCCATTCCCTGCATGCTCTAATTGCACATTAGACGCATCCTGCTCGGAACAAGGAAGATGGTTTGGCAGCTGTTTGTTCAGCAGTGTTGTTCCTTCTCACCTGCTTATGTAATGGATATGCTCACACTGGCAGGAAGAATGGGGAAGTTCGCTGTTTTTCTGACCCATGTTTTCATTCTTGAACTCTCTGACGGAACTCCTCCTGCTAGGAAACAGAGAATATGTAAACATATAGGAACAAATGCGGATTCACTTCTGTGTGCTTTGTCATTCATGTGCGCAGGTGAGCACCCTCCCACTACGGCAAACAGATGTTTGCACACAAACAGACGCACGTAAGGAAGTAAGGATGCCTTTTTTCCCCTTCCTTCCTGCTGAGGCAACAAGTTGCTGGTGAGTTGAGCCGGGTCGAGGTTCCCCATCAGGACGTGACAGCCACTGACCGTTTTCCTGTGGACACACAAAGACAATGCCAGCGTGAGCCACTGTTAACCTCTGAGCCGCATTTCGTAGCAAAACACAGCCGCTCTGCTTCCACGCTGTGTTATTCTAACTTGGCCAACAGGATGACTTATACAGCAAACACTGGACCGGCCTTCTGCAACACTTCCTCTATGCAAACGACAACTAAAGCGGGGTTACCGAGGTCGTCCTATTCTGAGAAGTGTTTTGGAACTAATTATTCTTGTACTTTCCAAAGTATTTTTATTTCTACTTGAGGCAAGGGATATTAATAAAATTACTATTATTATACCCTATTTCAAGCCTCTGCTATAATTTACCAGAACATCTCTCACAGTAAGGAATCGGCTTAGTGAGGTTTTTAAATAATCTGAGACTGGTCTTTAGACTTTGACTGGGCCATTCCGACATACAGATTATTTTTTTATGCCTTTCTGTGGTAAACATACAGCTGAGTTTGGGATCGTTGTTCTGACATGTGACCCAAATTTGTTGGGCAGCTGGCCTCACATTTAACTCTAGAATACCTTGGGTAGTCATTGATAACTCAGGTTGCATTGATTTGAACCGGTGTGAATGTGCAATCAAACTGTATTGTGGGCCAAAATAATAGAACTCTGGTTCGGTTTGAAGGCATATGTGAATGCTAAGTTGACCGGAGACCTCTCCAGTTATTTGTAGCTCTCCATAAACATGGCACTGTGGCCTCATCTGTCCAAAGCAGAATTTGAAAAGTTTTGTGATTTATTGAGGTTCAGGTTTGCAAACTGAAATGGTGTTGCTGTTACTTTTATAAAGATATTGTCCCAGGAAACCTTTCCAAACAAGTCGTTGCTGTTTAATCTTTTTTTCCAATTGCCCTGCCCAAAACACTGACATTTAACATGCAAACTAAGACAGAAAGAGTCTCAGATGGAGCTTCCCATAATATACAGTTGAAATCAGAAATTTACATGCAACAAAAAAAAAAGACATGCCAAGTTTTTAAGCCTTTGAGCGTCATGTCCGCTGAAGTATGGGGTGGCAGCGTCATGTTATAAGGCAGTTTTAAGCATCTTATGGGGAAAATACGTTATGATGTCAAAAACCACATCCAAAAACAACAGCCAGAAAGTTAAACCTTGGACACCAGTGGAGCTTTCAAATGGACCTCAAGCTCACAGCCAGCGTGGTTCCTAGTGTTGGGTGGCCACAAAGCCCTGATTTCCTTCCTTAGAGAATTTCCTTTTAGAGAATGTGACCCGGTTCTGTTTGGAGGAATGGGCCAGAATTCCAGCAAGCAATCTATTGTGAGAAGGTTGTGGGAGGAAACCCAAAAAGGTTTAATCCAAGTCTTACGGTTCAAAGGCAAGGCTACCAAATAGTTAGGAAATACATGCAAACTTCTGATTTTGAAGACATTAAATAATAAATAAATAAATATGACATGTTCTCTATCATTACTGTGGCATTTAGGTAACTGTAGCTGACCTGAAACGGGGGAAGCTTGGTAAACAAAAGGTGTTTGTTTCCTGAAGCTTCTGGTTTCAGCTGGTCTGGTCTGAGAATTCACTGGATCATAGAGCATCAGCTGTCTTACATTATCTCTACTTGTGAATAATCTCTCTTTCCAGATTTCATGTAGTTTGATCATTCTTTCAAAATAAATTGTCAAATTTCTTATTGATATCATTCATCCATTGTATTTTTAAGTGACCAATGACTGATGTTATCAAGCTTTCATTTCTGCTGTTTTGAAGGTTTTACATTTGGAGCTAATGACAACATGATAAATAAATCCATTGAAAAAAATCTTACTGGCTTGTAGTTGCGCTATAGATACCCTTTCATTTCTAGAATTTTGCATATTAGAACATAAAAATCAGACACATTTATATGAATACTCTTAAAATATATGTATAATCAACTGTTAAGTAAATAAAAGTCCTTGAAGGCTGCACAAACCTAGTAATGGAAATGAAAATATCCTCTAGTTCTGCATTACTAATTCTACATTCTCATTCAAGATTATGCAAAACAGCTTTAGGTTTCCTTTGAGGCAATTAGTAAAAGATCTTCAAAAGGTCTTTTAAAGCTATACTGAGACTCTTTGATTACAAAGAGTCTCAGTAAAAACCTCAGTTCATTCCAGTGCGTCATTGAACCATTTCAAGGATGTAGTTTTTACATTTTCAAATCTTTAGCTGGAAAACTAATTGAATAAAGAAAAGATTCAGTCCCAATCTTTTCAAATACAAAATTCAGTCTATGACAAAAAGATGATTAACTTTCTTTGCAGGGTCAATCAGTGACTGTATTTAAACCACTTATTAACTTTCAAAAGTAAACTTTTCCCATCATTAACGCTTACATATCAAATTGATATCTGGCTTGCAAAGACGGCACTGAAACTGAGCTAAGAGTCAGCAGGAATTAACTTTAGTTACAGTACAGCAGCTTTTTTACTACCTGCTGTATGTGTCGATCAGAGGAGAGTCTGCAGCATGATCCCACATGACATATGAACTGAGCAGAATATATTTAGCAGATTTTTTTCAACATTAGTTTGGCCTATGGTGCGTCAAAAACTATATGCCATATCTAAAAACAGCAGGAAAAACATTGGAAGAAGATTGGAGACTTATTCATCTGACCAGTATCTGTTGGGCTGATTTTATGCTAAACTTTGATTTACTCATGATGCTCATACTGTGGCAGACCTAGGGAATCCTTGTTGCCGTCTTTAAATGAAAGAAATTAAAGGTGTGTTTACACCAGTTCTGTTCAGTCAACATTAATTGAACTCCAGCTTGTTTGCCTAGAATGTCTGATTGGTTTGGGGAGGTGTGAATGTGCAATCAAACTCTGACGCGGACCAAAAACACAAACTCTCATCTGCCTAGGACCCCAGATCTCGGCTCAGTTGAAGTGACTCTGGTGCGGTTCGAACAGCACCAGAGGCCGCTCCAGTCCGGAGGCCGCTCCAGTCCGGAGGCCGCTCCAGTCCGGAGGCCGCTCCAAAAGCAGGAAGAGGACTGTAGCCCAAGGCATTCTGGTGATGTGCAACAAAAACTAGCGTGTGAGTCTAATGCTAGTGGGAGAAATGGTTTGTGGTCTTTTACCAAAGACAAATGAGAAATCCCACAACCGGTAAATATGTGAGGCCATTCCATTTTTATTTGCATTTGTGAAGAAGGAAGTTGCACTCATCGTCTTCTTCAGGTGTTTTTGTGTCGTTTCCTTAAGCGGTTCTTGGTGGAGCGTCACCAAAGTCGAAGGGGTAAACAGGTTGCTCAAAGGTTTTGGTTCACTTGGCACAGTGATAAAAGTAGTAAAAGTGAACTGCAGTAACTAAAAATGTGACAAATGTTGCAATTTTAGTCCCCTCTCCTGAACTATGAAAACACCCTAAAAGCATGTTACAGGAACATTGTGACACGTTAAGTTTGCTTCTCAAATAGGTTGTGCTGGAAAAAATAGTGTTGGAAGTGTTTCTGTGTGAGAAAGGCCGAAGGAACTAGAGACACATGCAGCGTGACAGCATGGAGCAGAGCTATTTTTAACTCCTTTAACAAGCTGATAGGGCAGGTTTATATATAGTGAAGCAGCAGGAGATCAGGTAGCTGTGTGTTTGTGTGTGTGGGTGTGTGTGGGTCGAGGAGTCATGCAGTGTGATGTTCATCTCCAGCAAGAACCAAAGTGCTCTCAAACTACACACACACACACATTAAGAGTGATGGTCGCCAGTGATGGCATAGTTACTTTGAAAAAGTAACTTTAATCAGATTACTGATTACTCCTTGAAAAAGTAACTTAGTTAGATTACTG
>CAEFZY010016290.1:0-12485 GCA_903066815.1 Brachyrhaphis roseni
AAGTAGTCAGTAATCTAACTAAGTTACTTTTTCAAGGAGTAATCAGTAATCTGATTAAAGTTACTTTTTCAAAGTAACTATGCCATCACTGGTTGTCAGTGACCCCGCTAACTAGCCTAAGTATTCCTGTAGCATTTACGTCAATCTCTGCAGATGGGGAAAAGATATAGCATAGCAGAGAGCAAGGGGGAGTGTATGAGCAGCATGTACACAACCATGAATGACAGAGCTAAGACTGTCCTTGTGGCTCTGTGTGTGTCCTGCACCGCACCATGTTTTTGTTTTCCTCCTGTTCTATCCCTGTAAACACACACCGATTTTATGTTAAAACAGCCTGCCAAGAGTAAGTTACATTCCAGATATCTGACACTGGTTTATGACTAGATGTATTAGTAAAGTAAGATATATCTAATTTAATTTTGAATAGTATAAATGATGTCAGATTTACCATTGAGTTGAATGGAAGCTTCAATTCAAGATATCTAAAATGAAATATTTACTATATGAAATACCTATTTCAGATATCTACAATTAAATTATGACTAGTCATAGTCAAGCTATTTTGCTTTTTGTTCTGACTAGACATAATTCTAAATAAAAATTTCTTGAACGACACCATAATTCAAGTTATTTTCATTGTATTTTTGATAGGAGATTTGTAGATTTGGCAAGTGCAAATTAAATTGCAGATATTTTCAAAGCAATAATGACTAGGCAAAACCAAATTACACATATCTGAAATTATAATTTGAACTTGGCAAAAGTCCTTTTAAAATATCCCCAAATGAATTAAGAGATATCTTTAATTACACACATTTCTATTTAGAATAGAAATGTTAATTACACACATTTCTATTTAGAATGTGTGTAATTAATACAGAATATGATATTGAATTAATATTCTGTCTCGTCAGAATGACATTACTGATATCTTGAATTAGTTTTATGTGTAAATGTCAGAGACGTACGTGGCCTTTTGAAATTTCAATTACCGTAAACAATGAAAAACAAGAAATATGAAAAATTATTTTTGAAATTGCACTATTTCCAGTTTGGGAATGGGTTAGCACTTTTAACTTTTTGGAGCCATTTTTAAGTGCATTGTGTTAGTTGCAAGTGAATAAATAGAAAATTCTTCGCTGATATCTTAAGCAGTCGTCAAGTTTAAGTTCTCCGCATATTCCTTAAAGCTGAGCTTTTTCTCCATTCTAACTATGTTGTGCAAAATTCTACAGACAGGCAGAGTTTTGAATAAAGTGCAAATATATTAACAGTCAGCTTTTCATCACACTGTGGGATTCCATTTGTGTCAAAAAATAAGTAGAAGTCAGAAGTGTAGAAGTTGTTGGTCTATGATGTTGCTATGTGTCTTTGGTTGATGTCTATGGTCTTAATCCTTTATGGATATGTCGATGCTGCATGTAAATGATGCATATGTCTATGTTGCATATGTGTTTGCTACATATGCAGAAGTTGCATTATGTCTGTAGCTGTGTAATAGTTATTACTCACCGCCACCTTGTCAATTAATCTGCAGTAAAACAGTGAACCCCTTGCAGTTGATTTTTGATGTGATTGCCCCCTGTTGTTGATTCATGGAGTTGTCTGAACGTCTTTAACTTCTGTGATTGGGTCCATGCTGTTAGTTTTAGTCCTTGGTCCTTGTCGTTGGTCAGTCCTGCTGTTGTCTGTTCTTGTCACCATTAATAACTTTTGAAATAGGTCTTGTTGTCTGATCAAAGTGTTAATTAGATATTACAAAAATGTTGGTCTTTCAATATTAGTGGTTTCAAAATGTTTAGATTTCTAAACATTTTAATACCTTGTATTTTCTTTAGGTATTAATCAGGAGCTAAGGAAGACAGTTCAGGCTTTTTGCTATGTGTGGTCATATTGGAAAGACCCAGACTGTTTTACATAATGTCTAGAGTCTGGGCCACCAGATTGTTAACTGATTAAAAATTGATTTTGACAATAGGGGGCATAATGGAAGATAACCACTGTTTTCTTTTTTGGGGAAATTTGTTTATATTATTATCAACAAAGAATACATAGTTATCCTTGAAGGACTCACTAATATTAAAAATGATCAAAATGCCACCCGTGTCGTTCCTCGAAGCACCGCCGCACACCCTCACACTCAGTCCCACTGAGCTGGAAATGGCTTAACGGGATTCTGCCGTGAACCATTACCGCCACCTGCTGGATCAGTCTCGTCCATACACTATTTCAGAATAATACACCTGTGCAAATTAACGTTTTAGCACAGTCTTAAAAGTAGATACAGCACGTGTAAAGTGATACAACTATTTATTTTAATTCTTATTGAATTTGACCGCAGAAATTATGCTACTTATTAAACCATTGCAGCTCCGGCTTTATGATAAGAAATTATTGTCATGGTTTTGAAGTGGTCGTTGAAAAAAATGTCCCAAACAGGAGTTTTTTACTTTGAAAATCCTCACCGGATATTTCAAGTTTCCTCATTTCCAGTAGAGCTGACGGTGAGATGTTCCTGAAGTTGCGATATGCTTCCTTAGTAATAGTGATTTGGTCATTTAAAAGCATTTTTTCCTCAACATAAACACATATAATTGCATCGATAACATCTAGCGGAAGAACAGATGTCACTGTGATCGCGAGAAGACGGTTTGAATTCAGATTAAAACGGAACACTTTATTGAGGGTTGGTAAAAATATATATTTAAGCTAATGAGGGACAGCCACCATGTCGTGGGAAGAAATTCCTTGTTCGCTGGACTCGCCTCAAGCCGTCTTGTTCTGTGATTGAGTTGGTAAATAGAAAGGTAAAGAGAACTTCTTACCCAAGAGTCAATGAGGCTTACAAGTTTCAATACAAGTTAGTGCACACCAGATTTCTCTAGCTTGCTAGCTCGTAAGCTATGGCGGACAGCTTTGGAGAAGAGTACAGCGGCAGTTCCCATGACTTTGGCGTTCCCGGACAAGGTAGCGGTGCCTTCCCGCTGCCCACTTTAGCCAACTCTTTGCCGGGAGAACATCCTGCAGCGAGCGCTGCGCACCCTAGCCCGAATTCGGCCTCCCCTTCTCCGGCTACAGCGGCGCTGAGTGGCCTGACCGCTGTAGTGTCCCCTTTGTCCGCTGTTACCTCTTCTGCCACCGGGTTTGGGAACACATTTACCTCCGGCTCTTCGATACCTGTCGTGGCCGTGTCTCCGATCGTACACACGTCCTCACCCCTGCCCGGTGTCGGCCTGGGGGTGGCTGGGCTGGCAGGAGGGGGCCTCTTGTCCCAAATCCACGCCACTTCCTGGGACCCGACTCTTAGTGCAGACTGGGACAACGAGAAGGCATCCCAGCAATGCATTTTGAGGATAAAGAGGTAAATAAAGAGTAATTGGAAACTGTTTGTATGGTTTACTGTAAAGAGCTTTTTTCTCCTAACATGTAATAAGGCCTAGACTAGGAACGAAGCCGTATAAAGTAAGAAAACTTCCTTCAAAGTGTTGGTGTTACTAAACTCTTAATTAAAATTGCATTCGACGACGTTATACCAAGTAATTCATGATTAATTTACAGCTTGGTTTAACGAATTGAATATGTACTTAGTCCCTGCTCTGCAGCCTAATAAACAATGCCTCCTGCTCCAGCTATAACTGACACTCACATTTCTAATAAGTTGACATATTTTAATTTAATTTCTTCTACCATTTCAACACTTGGTTTTAAAATGAACGGTAAGCAGACTTATTGAAATTAGCGAAAGAGCAGCGGCATTGTTCCAGCTTCAGCAGAAAGTGAAAGCAAAACCTGAGCTTTGCCCTCATCAAACAAAAAAAAAAAAACAAAGTCGATTAAAAGGAAGAAATTAATTTTACACCATCTTACTGTAATTAATTTCAGTATCTGTTCTGTATACATTTATAAAATGTCTACTTGGAATTATTTCCTTATTGTGATATTTAACTGGATGTTCAAGATTTTATAACATGCATATTATGAGGCAGAGGAATGCCAGGGGACTATACAATTCCATTTAATAGACACATTATGACACACAAATGAATTATTTTTGCATTAATTTGTTAAAATCTTTATTTTACTTTCTAGCTACCTCTGTAGACATACAGAAAACCCGCACAATTTTCAACGTGAGTAATGCAGGCATTAGACCCAGAAAAAACTGAATGAAGTAGTTGGGGAAAGAAAAGATCAGACTTTTGTTTCAGGACTTGAAGATGACTTTGTTCTTGAAAATATTTGCTAAAATCATGCAGTATTAATAGCTTTAAATATTAGCTTAAAATATTTTATAATAATGGATGTAGATGTGTATAGCAATACAATTATTGTTTAACATCTATTTATAATTAAGCTACAAATTGTCCATCTGAGGTTGTTTCTGATGCTCAGTATCAGGAGGGATTTCACCATCTACACCTGGCAGAGTGGAAGCCATTGAAGGTATCGGTGATATGTGGTCACACTTCTGCTTACCAATGAGAAGAATTGCTGCTGCACTGCACTAGTTGCAGTCAAATGACATGTTTAATTTCTGATGAACCACGTGGATTACAATAATCCAGCCATGATGATACAAGGGCCTTGATCCCTCTCCAGACCACTGAGAAGGAGCTTGTCTTTCATCTTGACTGTAAATTTAATAAGAAAACCTTCTAACTCATCAAATTTAAAATCTCTGTCAGACTTTAACTGAAGTTCTTGACAGTTGAGGAGAGAAAAGTGGAATAAACACCTGAGGGACCAGAGAAATCTTAGGTATGGTTATGCTGGAATCGTAGCACATCAAAGAACTTAAACAGTATTTGAAAGATCACTGATGGAACCGGCAGTCTCCATTAGTTTGTATGATACATGTATGTTAGTTTGTATGTTTTTTCATTGTAGGGATATTATGTCCATATACAAGGAACCCCCCCCTGGGATGTTTGTTGTTCCGGATCCTCAAGACATGACCAAGGTAATGAACACAGACCAATCACCATGTGGGAAACGTTCCCCACTTTAACCAGATCCCCTCCTCTTCTTCTTTTAGTGTTCTCCTCGTGCTCCTGTTTTCATTCTGGAGCATTATTTTAATAATGGCACTCTGTGGTTATTCCTGACCAGTCAGTCAGGAGGAGGGTCTTAGCCCTGTCAATCAACCTGATGTATGTGTTGCTCAACTCCTAACCATTTCTCTCTACTACTCTAAAGCTAGTTTTCCCACAACAGAGCCTACCATGACAGGTCAGGCTAGTTAGCATTGTCACTTATGAAAGGGGACAAGAAAGGGACAAACTGTTTTCTTGAAAGGGTAAAAATTTTTTCTGCCATTAGCACATTTAGCAGCCCATACATGTGGTGATTGACAGCGCCAAGACCCTCCTAAATGACTAGTTGTTTCTGAGCGAACTGTGTATTTGTTCTTATGACAGCAAGACCATAGGAAGAACACAAAGGAGTTATTTTTTTATTTAAATTTTTTCAGAAAAATAAACAAAAACCCAGTTCACAAAAAACACTGGGTTAAGTAGTTTTTTTTAACTGAATTAGGACTATTTTGCACAGCTGAATCCAAAAATGACAGGTTTTTATTCTAATTTGATTTAGAGAAAACAGATCTTCTGACTAAATTGATGACATTTTTGTGACATTATCAGTTCATTTTCTTTTTTAAAGAAAGCTGTAATTACTACTTAGATAGTGCATGGACAAGTAAATTTGGCAGATTTGGATGTATTTTTCTCACATTTTACCAGTCTATTAAAATCTTTCTTGTTCTTCATAATTATCTTCCACATTTTAGATCCACGCTCTGATCACAGGACCATTCGACACTCCGTATGAGGGCGGCTTCTTCCTTTTCTTGTTCCGCTGTCCCCCCGACTATCCCATCCATCCACCCCGGGTGAAGCTCATCACAACCGGACAAAACACAGTGCGTTTTAACCCCAACTTCTACCGCAACGGCAAGGTGTGCCTCAGCATCCTGGGGTGAGTCTGTTTTTGTGATGTATTTTTTATTTGTTTAGTAAATATTGATGTGGTTGGAGGTTACAGTTTTTTTTTTTGGAAGTCTTAAAATGAAATAATAAAAAAAAAATCTCTGGTAAATACCAGAGCTGTGGATATGTCATGTTTATTTTTTGACTATAAATAGAAAGTATTCCAGTAATGACAGTATGCAAATTAGTTGTGCTGTTGTATGTGTGTGTAGGACGTGGACTGGCCCAGCATGGAGTCCAGCACAGAGCATATCATCTGTCCTCATCTCTATCCAGTCCCTGATGACGGAGAACCCCTATCACAATGAGCCCGGCTTCGAGCAGGTAGCGCCTCCTAGCAGGGCTGCTGACACCATGCAGCTGTGACATCAGCAGCAACCCAAAGCTGAGCATTTCCTTTACAAATGTGTGCAACTCTTTGTCTATATTCTGCTAATGTTGAAAAAACACAGTTTCGCAGTTGCGGTGTTTGCATTAAATAAGAAATAAAAGTAAAATCACACATGAGTAAGTTTGTTCCTGCATTAGCTTGTTCACGTCATTATAAATCTTGGCAGCAATGGATTCAAACAGTTCAGGGTTTCCCCCAAGAAAACTTGCTAAGCCCAGAGGTCACTGATTCAATCCACTGCGTTTTTGTATTAAAAGATGTTAAGTTTGCAGGAAATGTAAAAATGTTACTGGGTAATTATGCTACTGGGAGACATTATTCGCAATACAATGCATACAACTATAGAGTCTTAAAAACAACAAACCAAAAAAATACTGCAAGAAATTTACATTTTTTGCATATCTGTTAAATCCCAATTAGGTAATCAGCCAGTGGATCTAAAAATACAATATAATACTGATCACAAAATGAACTAATTAACTGATGAAATGCTAACATTTAACCCAGACCACAGATATATTCAGAATGACAATGCTGTTAAATTTGATTTAGTGGTTTCAGCAGAGATAATTTAAAATATTTTAAGTTAACATTTAAGATTAAGAGTTTCAGGAGCTAACAAGTTTACTTTTTAAAAGTGGAAATAACAATCTCCATAGTTATGTTGTATTGTTACCATAGCTACAATCTGATGCTATGAGTTTAATTTTTGTGTTTGAGCAATTTTTTTTGTTCACAAATATAACATACTGGTGTTATATTTACACCAGTATGTTATATTGGTGTAAATATAACCAGTATATAGTATGTATACTATATACTGGTGAATATTGTATATTCACCAGTATATAGTGAATATACAGTATATAGTGAATATTGTATATTCACCAGTATATAGTATACTGGTGGAAATCCTCTGATTTCCTCTAATTGTAAATCAGATTAATTTACAATGATCTCTGATTGCTTTTAAGGTTGGCTAATTAAACTAGAGCCCCTCTCTCAGATCCCATTAAATTCATTTTGGAACACTTTTAGTGGTGCTGGTGTTCTTAGCAGCAAAAGGGGCCCCTAGATCAAATTCTGCTCAGGGCCCCTTGCAACATTGAACAGGCCCTGCATGAGTAGCTAAATCTGCTGCACTGCATATCTCTTTGATGGGTACAGAGGAACAAACGGGGAGATTTAATTTAGGTGGCACAAGTATAGACCTGTGCCACCAAGCCTTTCAGTTTCCAGCCTGTTGGGTTTTTAATAAGCGCCACAGTGAATTTTTTTTTTTTGGTTGCTTAAGGAGCAAGTTTTTCTGATCTCATTGACTGTGAGTAGAAAAAGCATTTGATATGGCTATTGGCCTTCATCCTAGCAGGAAGCTGCTCTGCTGGTTTATGCCTCTGCTCCTCATTTTCTGCAAGCAATAATGCCAAAATGTGAAAATTATTTGAAAACAGAGCAAGTCAAAAGCAGGTTGTCATGGTGAAGTGAGTGTTTGCATTTACCATATGTGCTAATAGAGCAAAGATCTCAGGACTGCATCATGTCAGTAATCAGAGGCTCCACAGAAAGCTTTTGAACTGTGTGTCCTACAGGAGCGCCACCCAGGGGACAGTAAGAATTACAACGAGTGTATCCGCCATGAGACGATGAGGGTGGCTGTATGTGACATGCTGGAAGGCAAAGTTCCCTGTCCTGATGCTCTGAGGTAAGAAAACACACACTCTCGCTAAGGATCATATGTATGCTGCATTTACTGTCTCCTTTTCTTTCTGTCTGGCGTAACGTGGAATGTTTTGCATGTGATTTTTAGCAGTGTGATGGAGAAGTCCTTCCTAGAATACTACGACTTTTATGAGGGAGTCTGCAAAGAGAGACTGCATCTGCAGGGTCAGAACATGCAGGTACATCTGTTTTATTTTGAACAATTTTTAAAAATCTTTTCATCTGAAACATTGAGATGATGACAAGAGCTTGATTATCACCTCAAGGTCACAGGTCCAGTCTATGATCGGTTACAAAATTCCTTCTCTTTAACATTTCCATTTACAAAAAAGGGAGAAAAAAAAACAGATCTAGAACACAAAGTAGGAACAAAAGACCACTATTGTGAAAAGACATTACTTTTTGTACAAAACCATAAGGAGATTCAGGAGGGAGCTATCGTCTTGTGACAGTTTTCTTTTTATTTATTCGATACAAATAAAAATACCTGACAATGTTTTTACATTGTCAGGTAGAAATACTGTTCTACCCAGAATAAAGGTGGTGAATTTGAAAAGTATTCTTATTTTTAAAATATATTCAATATGTTTGTGTATTTCTATGTAACAATCTCTTATTTACTGTACAGCCCAAAATATGCCAGTGGTTGGGTTCTGTGTTTCCACATTGCCTCCAGCACTTAGGCTCTCCCCAGTACAAGGAGTTTTCAGTTTCAGTGTTATAAAAACTCTTAAGCAAGCATTTCCAATTAAACTTTCTCCATGAATATGAGTTTGTACATTTCCACGCTGTCATACAATAACTGCGTCTCTCTTCTATGATTTTAATTTTACTTTCCTTTTCCCATTTTGAATGTTAATAAACTTGAATAAGCTTTTTTACATCACAAATCCGTCATATAGCCGTGACATAATACACTTTTTGGATTTTGCAAGATATGCCATTAATATTTCATTAATCACTAGATATGAGGAGCAGGAACTAATCACTAGTTCCTGCTCCTCATATCTCATAATTTCCCGATTGCAATATTGACATACCTAAAGATATCTACAGAAATCCTGTTTCTATAAGTTACAACTTATAGTTGTAAGTGTTTGACATTTTTTTATTTGACCATTATCTGTTATTGAGAAATGTATTGTTATACTTTTAAACAACCAGTTAGGGAATCTAGTATTTGTTTGATTGGGGTTAAAATCAGGCTCATAGACACACCATATTATAATTTTTAGGTTATCATGTAGTTTATGTTCTTATTTAACTTGTGACCAGGTTCATAATTGGAGTTTTATTCAAGGACTTTCAGTTTTGAATTGAATCTGTTCTAAATCTTTATTCTCCACCATTACTTGCAGAGGAGGATTCTGTATAAGAGCTAATTCAATGTCCTTCCATCGAACATAGTTATAGTTTTTATGACATCGGTTTATCAGAGGTTTTATTTGTGAATAGGTGTAGTTCTTTAGATGCGGTATGTTCACTTACCCTAATTCTTTTGAGACTTGTAGTGTTTTAGATTTAATTCTCAGCTTTTTTGTAGCCATATAAATGTGGAGAGCATTGTATCCGTCTCTATAAATTGCTTTTTTGTTATTTCTACCAGTAGGGTTTGGAACAACAGGATAAATATTGGTAATAGGCTCATTTTCACAGATTTAATTTGTTAGGTTAAGCTCATGAAGAGGGTGACATGAGCTCAACCCATTGTTGTATATCCAATCTAATTTAAGTCAGGAGATCCTTATAATTACACTTAGTTATAGTGGTTACATCTGTGGACATTAGAACACCAAGGTATTTCAATACAGTCTGGTCCCATTTAGGTTTTAGTTCAGCACACAAAAATGTTGAGGTTTATAATCAATTGTCAATGTCTGCATTTTATTCATATTCAATTTATGTCCTGTATCCTCACCAAAGTTGCTCAAGCTCAGAAATAATGTAGGCACTGATGTGTTTGGTTCACTTATGTACAGCAGCACATCATCTGCAATTAGCGCCACCTTGTGTACATCACCTGAAATGTGATGTACACAAGGTGTCTCATGCTGTCAGTTTGCCTTATTTGGAACTAAGAGGTTCCACTGTGTGCATAACTGTGAATTGGAGAAAGTGTCCACTTTCCCTGTGGATAGTGGAAAGTATACACTGGAGTTGGGGTAACTACTGTTAACTTCAAACATGCAGGTCTAACAGTCAAACCTAACAGCAGAGCTAAAGAGGACAGTGGCTGATTTTTACAACTTTGCCGAGGAAGATAAGATCAGTGGATAAGATCAGCTTCACATTTAATTATCGGTCACCGATCTCCAAAAATGAAGAAAATCGATGCTGATAGATCAGCTGGTTGATAAATCAGTGCACCGCTAGTTCAGGCACCTGAGTCATAGGACAGTGTTAAATACTTGACACAAGAAGATACAAATATCAAATATGAAAGGCAAAGAGATGCAACTTTTTTCTGGTGATTTGTTGGGGATGGCTTGGGTTTTCTTCCCTGTTTGTTAACAAAATGTTTCTGTTGAGGCTTAACACAGATGAACTAATGTGACGATGTGACCTTTCCCCAGGACCCGTTTGGTGAGAAGCGTGGCTGTTTCGATTACCACAGCCTGCTGGCTCGCCTCGGCGCCACTCACAGACGAATACGGGAAAAAAGCCTGGCAGACGATAACCGGAACGACAACAACTCGGACTCAGACACCAGTTCTTCCGAAACGGACCTGGACAGCCAGGGCAGCTCCCAGCCCTGAGTTTACGGCTGCTTTTGAACTGATCAGAACTTTAGTTCTTGTTTTGCCTCTTTTTCTTTTTAACTTGTTGATTTGTGTGGAACATGACGTATTATGATGGGATGTCATTGTCTATGGCTTCACTAGACAAGATGAATCCAGGGCTTATAGCTAAATGATTCTGCCACTGTGTGCTGAGGGAACGGTTCCATGGTCCTGTTGTTCTCCCACTGCTTCCTGCTAGCTTAATGGGGACTGGTCTTGCCAGGTTTGTTTGTTCAACCTTTGCAGTTAATCGGTTAACTTTACTTTGTTTTACTTGGATAAAAAAAACAATAAAAACAGTAAAACCCAACTTCAAATTATTTCTCCGAGCAAAAAGAGAGTCATGGTGATTAGAAAGTCCATTATTGCTTTAATAAGCTGGAGCAGAAGTGAGGGAGCTTTGTTTTTTTGTTTGTTTTTTGTTTATTTTGTGAAGAAAGATCTTGTTAACAGAGGAATCCAGAGAGTAACCCTATTGGCTAATTAAGTGATGTGCCTTGTCTCCTCTGGGTGAATCGAAGTCGGTCTGGACAACAATGTTGCAGAAAAACATCTGTATTTGTTCCAACAAGTGTTCTAGTGTATTATAAAAATGTTCAGATTCCTTCAAGATTTTTGGGATTGACTATTGTCAATAAATCAGAAATTAATTTACTATCAGATATATAATGAAACTGTTTGAATCTTAATTGGACTCATTTTCCATCAGATACATTTGGTGTGACTTTTTTCCTCAGTGCTGTACAAAAACAACTGGTGAGTACAGTGTGCAGAATTACTTGTTCTTGTCTATTTTATTTTATTTCTTTGTTTTGCTACTGAGATACAAACCAACAGTTCGGTTGTTCAGCTACATCCATTCATGGTAAAGAAAAGAAGATCCCAAATCAAAACGGAACACCCCAAGTAACGCTTCAGTTCTGTTTACAGCAGTGTAACACAGTAATAGTGATTTTTGTTTAATCTCTTAACATTCTTAAAAGTGTCAAATCAATAATTAAAAAGATAAATCCTCACCAATGATGGTCATTATTTAAAAATAAAAACAGCATTTGCATTTCAGAACAATCATGTATGTCTGTCTGCTCTCAGTTGATATTTGCTGGAAATGCACTGTCATCATTGGGCTTGAAAGGAAAAATGTTCACTTCTCATTTCCACTTCAACAAAATGTTTAGCCAATAAAACGATTGTTTTAATCCCAAAAGTGGAGAGGACCGTTGTGTGCTTTTGTTTTTGGATCATAACTCAGGATTCTTTTTCTGACTTGGAAAAGAAACTAAAGAAAATATTTCAAAAATAATTTTGGCCCAGCCTTGTATCCATACTGTGTTATGACTATTGGAAATGAATGAATTACTCTGGATGTAATTTACATGCAGCACTACATTTCTGGTCTTTCCTGTGTTTTAAAGAAAGTGATGTTTTTAATACATCAACAAGTTTTACAATGTTAGGACAAAACAAATCAATCAGCTTTATACGGTGGCCGACAGGTGCAAATGCGCAGCAAAAGAGAAAACATGCAAACAAAAAAGAAAACACCCCCGAATGAAATGCAGCAAACAAAAAAAGAGACGCAAACACCCCCGAATGAAATGCAGCAAA
>CAEFZY010016310.1:0-43978 GCA_903066815.1 Brachyrhaphis roseni
ATCTTAACATTTTGGGCAAAACCTTTATGCAGAATAGTTTTTGAAAGATTAAAGCCTCTTTTAGCGGATAAAAAAAAGAAAAAAAAATTAAAGGCACGTGGAGCCTTTGTTAACAGAGCGAGCCGAGGCGACGTGGCAGCTGGACCCACCGGTGGGTCCGTCGGGTTCTAGAGGTTAAATGTTTTGGGTTAAAGCCATGTTGTTTTTTCAAACCATTTATAAAAACATCTGTTCCATCTGAGAAAATTAACCCCAGGGCTGCTACCCACATGTTTCACTTTGAGCATGGTGTTCTTTTGGTGATGTGGAGTAGCAGTTTTCTCCCAAAAAGCCTCTTTGAACTGCATCCCAAACATTAGTTTGGTTTAATAAGCAGAAAGGCTTCTGGTCCATACATATGGAGCGTAGAGGAGATCGTTGTCACATGTAGAACACAAACAGAACTTCAGATAATCTCTCCGTTCCTATGGAGCTGCTGTCGCCCTTTAGCAGAAGCCCTTATCAGTTTCTGTCTTGTCCTTACAGCAGTTTTGCTACAGATTCCTTCTTCTAGGTAACGCTAGTTTTGTCTCGCATATCTTCTCCAATTACAGATGGCTGTGTTCACGGTACCATGGTGTATATATATAATGAGGTGAATTTCTTTTTTCTACCTCTCTTCTGTTTGACACATTCAGGCAAAGATCTTTTGTAAACTCTCTCCAAACTGTGGCTTTCGGTAAAGGAGGCAAATGAGGGAATGTAAGAAAAATCCAGTGACGACATTTAAATGTAACTTTGGGTTAATTAAATTGTATCTAGGAAGGACCAATGGTGTAATAGTTCTGTAAGGTGTTTCAGCTTTTTTTCAGTTTTTGCACAAGTTTGTTTTTCTTGTTACAAAAAATATGGAAGAAACCCGTCATGGCTTATCAACGTATTGCATTACAAAAACTATAAATAACAAAATAAGTTAATCCAAATATGGATTGTGACTGAAAGTACAAGATGCAAGCTACTGAGAGTGCGTCCTCCGGAGGGTGGCTGGACTCAACCTTAGCGATAGGCTGAGGAGCCCTGTGATCTGTGGACGAGGTCAAAGTTGAGCCTCTGCTTTGAGTTGGTTCAGGTATCTGATCAGAATGCACACCTTTGGAGGTCATCCGGTTAAGTGGAAGACAATAGATGGGATTTATCTAAATTGACTTTAACTATCTTTAATGTCCACACCTGGTCTTTTTTTTTTTTTTTATCCTTTTGCATTTAATCCAAAACTACTTACAAATGAGGATTTAGCAATTAAATTAATGGCAAATCAAACAATAAGCTTCTTAGAAGGAAAACCACTAGTCACATTAGACTGGCCATTACCTTCCTACGCTTTGCTTTTCTGCTTGATTCTAATATCGCTTCACATCTCAGTCTGGACTTTCTCCCATTGACTTGGATTCATCCTGTAGAATTTCTACCCAGCCAATCAGCAAACAGAAGAAGTTGTGAACAAAGACGCTGATTTTCTTTGCTGTTTCAGAATTGTAGTCTGCCTGTAGTTTTAGCGATGAGGTTGGAGGAAGTGAACGAAGCCTTTCAGTCTGTTATCTTGTTCAGCTAGCAAGAGAGAGCCCTCACTTCTAAAGCCGCAAAAGGTGTACAAGATGTCACAAAAATGGCTTTTCAGAGAATTACTACAACACTGAGAAGAACTGTAGTCCCCTGTCTGCGCCAAAGATGGGCAGATGGTATCTGCCAAAGTAGCATCTATGTAATATTGCAGAGCTAACAAAACCACTGGTCTTTATTTAGACATCACTAACCTGGAGTTTTCCCGTTTCTCAATGTTTGGGATTTTCTTTGTAGTTCATTGCAAAGAGTCGGTTCACTTTAGTGTTTGAAAGGATTTTGATTGAATCGTATCTGTGATTTACAATAAGATCTCCAAGCAGTTTTTTTATGCCATGGAGTTGAATACTGTATATTTTTGAGATCAACATACTTGAATACTGTAAACAAAACAAAGCTGTAAGCAGGATTTCCGTCCGCTCACCGTCGTAGCTTGAGAATGCTGCCTCGTTCACTGACCTTTGTGTTCTTCCAGGATTTTCACCTACTCAGCGAGCCTAAATGACGCTTCAGTAATCCTGCGTTTGACCCTTTTATTCTGAAAGTCAATGCAACGCCTGACCCAGCGGATATTATTTAGTATAAGTGCTGCATATCCCACAAACAGGCTCTGGGAGAGGTGGCAAAGTCACTCTGTTTCTGACCTAAATGTCCAGTCAGCAGTAGACTCTGCCACCTAAAGTGCTGATTTGTGCCAGTGTTGAGTGTCAAAGGGTTGGAGACTTAATTTGGCTCTTTTTTTTTTTTTTCTTCATGCAGGAGATTCTAGTTGTGGCCTGTTTGAGAATTCATGAACTGGCTTTACTCATCCATACCAAGGAGGCTAAAAGTGAATTGCACTGTGGATGTCTGACTGCACTGCATGCATCATTTCTTTCCCTCCTAATAACCCGATTCTGGGGTTTTCCCTGGAGCCCAAACACAAACATGCTCCACTCCATGTGTCACCTGTGATGTGCTAAAGGTTAAACATCAGAGATCTGGCCTTAGATGCTGCTGTTAGCAGGAATAGCTGTGGTAGTTAGTGTTGGCATTTGCAACATAAATAATTATGCTCTCGACTTTGGAAATCAATTATGCTCTCATTGCGAAAAGATACGCAGACGCCAAGTGACATTTTAACAGGCTGGCTTCCAAAAATGCATACATACTGTAGTCTGCAGCATGCTCTGTTAGCTCATGTGTTAAAGACGCTGTTTCTATATTCATCTCGTGACAGGTTGTCAATGTGACAGAAAGACAGTTGAAAGGAGAAGTACAGGTTTGGAAGAAGAGCCTTTGGACCCGTCCTGAGGCTTTTACTCATGTTTGTTTTCCAGTCTAAGTTTTCCTCAGGGACTGCCTTCGGTTTTTTAATATTTATCTCCATACAGCGTCCAGATTGTGTTAGAATATATGAATTTTTTTCTTCTGTGAGGTACTTGGAAGCAGTGGGAATATTTACTTTTGGCTGAGAGGCCCAGAATCTGTTGCTGTATTTTTCATGGCCTATTGGACATTAAGAGGCAATTTTCGATCTGTCAGTACAATATTAGACTTTGCACTCCGTACCCAGAGGCTTTCAGACGTCACTTTCACAGCTTTCACTGGTCCAGGAAGTCATTTCTAACAAAACATGCCTAATATTTACAGAAATGTTATTAATTAGTTACATTAGTGTGAAATTTGGTCCTTAACTATGAAACTTCACACATTTTCTGTTAATTTTCACACTATCAGTTCCCTCTTTCTAACATAGAAGAAGAACATCTTGGTTCATTTTATCACAGTCAGACATGGAGGAAAAAATATTTTATTTTTTTGGTATGCACCATGTCTGAACTAAGCTGTTTGGCCGTCATTAGTGATGCCTGCAAATGCAGCTTAGACATCATGTTCTGGACTCCGGAAGAAGAAAAAAATGTCAAACTGAATATCTTTAGAAATACTTTTTTTTTTAAATCAAAAATTGTTGTTCTGAAGCAAATAAGGCGGCTTACAGCTGGTAGTCAACTGGCAAAAATAAAGAAAAGTGCCATCAATAAAGCATATCAGTAAAGAACAAAATGTCCTGTGAGGACTCCTCTGTATCAAAATATTCAGAAAAAAACTGCATTTTATTTGTATTTAGAAATCAGATTTTCCAGATTTCTAATCAGAAATGGATCACAATTGATCTCTGATGTACATGTGAGTTTGAGATCCAAAATGGCTGCTGCGCTTTCAAAAATGAGTAAAAGTCAAAGCTATAAACTATTGTGACAAAGTGGTTGAGACTCTACTTATTCACCACTGTTCTATCTATTTACACATTTATTGCATATTATTCCACAGTTATTGTAACTTTGCTTCATATTGTATCTGTGGGTTGTTTGTGGGAGCATTATGTTACAGTTTACAACCAAACATATGTTTTTTTTTTTTGAAGTATCACTATTAAATCATTAGTTTACTTGAATGCCCCATTTGTTAAATGTACTTTTCTGTCAAATGTACATTACCAGAATGCATTTCCTGCTTGTTTCTGATGTCACTGATTACATAACTGGGTACAATCCAGTACAGTAGCATTTATTCTGTTTAAAGTAAACATTTCATATGCACTGTGAAAACCATTTAGATACATTTGTAAATAAGATTATTTCTGTGTCTTTGGATCATAGTATTTAATTTAATCTATTTTCTATTGAATGTTCAGGTGTGTTTTTGTAACCCTGGAGCTTAAGATAAATAACTGTGAGAGACAGGTATGCATAATTTTCTTAAAATTAGCAGAAATAATATGTCTGGGAATGAAATGGCTGCTTATATGTTGGCACTTGTGACAATTTGTGTTTTATCAAATTCGTTACACACTTAGTAATGTTTTTGGTTGTGCTTCCTCAGGGTTGGAACCCAAAAAAATATAGAGAAATTGTCTGATTGTGTTGCTACTAGCAGTTAGCGCCATGGCAATTAGCAAACCTTGTTGATATTTCCAACTTGGTTGTAGAATTGGCAACTTTTGAGAACTAAAGTGAGGAACAGTGACACTCCATTGTTTTGTGTTTGAGAGGTATAATGAATATCTTAAAGAAAAATGTCACATTTTTAACAACTTTTAGAAGAGAGCCTCATTGGTGCCACAAAAGAAGCCCCAGCTGGACTCCTTGGCTGCATAGATTGGTTGCCAGGTTGTGATTTTTAACTGCGCACTCTTTCAGCACTTTGTAGTAATCATATTTTAGGTGCGCAGCTTTTTTAGCGGTTATTATAATTGCTGTAAGTGTGACTCCTTTGTCTCTGTAGACAGAACCCAGCGAGCAGATAAGCAGATATAGCAAAGCCCCGGTGGTGAATGTAATGGTTAAGTCTAAATGAATGGCTTTTTTCCCCCAGGCTTTATAAACTTCTTGTTTAAACGTGTTTCTCTTGCAGTTTGACGGAGAACTAGAACGTCTGCTACCCATATTATCATCATCTGTAAAAATGTTTGCACTGACTAATCAAAATATGTCAAATATTGGGAATATTATGTATTTTGAGGGATGTTCATTAAGGGATGTGATGTGATCACCAGATTTGAGATCCGATTTCTGAGGCAAATCAAACTGAGCAGCTAATTTATTTATTTTTTTTAGCTTTTGTGACATTTATTTGATAAGGAACTCCAATTGACAGCACTCTGATTTTACATGCATGCCTGGCTAGTCTCTCATTCAATCACTTGACTGAAAATTTGCATAATTTGACATTTTAGAGCTGTTGCTCAGGTCATTTGTTCTCATCATCACTGATATTTTTAGTACATTGACACTTTTTGCTTTCCTTTGATATTTGATGTCAGATTACCGATTGACGCAACTTAATTCTTCCTCAACTCTGACTGATTTAAGTTTGAATAAATTAATTTAAAGTTTATTTAACCAAGAAGTATTTTTCTGGTAAGAAATTAGATGGGCAGATTTCAGAAGAGAATAAAAAAAATGGAATTCCTATAAAACAAAAAGTTATTTGTTTAAATTCTGTTAAATTTTTATAGGCAACATTCTTTATATATCATTAAAAATTACATTTATTGGTATTGTAAAAATCATTTTCATGTTTTCAGGGGCATTTTGATTATTTAGGTTGGAAGGCCTCCTTGCCACAACCCTAAACAATTGGACTTCATATTATAAGTAAACATTTGTACTTAAATATGAAGAAACAAATTGACATCTCATTTAATAAACATCTAAATCACAATAAATATAGACAATAACAGTAATAATAATTTATTTGTAAAAACACAAACTGGTCTCAGCAGCAGGACTGACACGGCTGGATTGAGATTTATAAAATGATTCAGTTTATTTGCATCACGAACCAGCTTAATAAATTATATTTCTCTGATATGAAAGTATAATTGATAGTGTTACAGAAGAGAGAGAGCTGGTGGGCATAAAGGAGTGAAAGAATCTTTTGTTTTCACCTAAATTCTCTCCTTTCCTTTCACTGGGGGTCCATTATTCTGTCACTTCAACTAATTTGCAGCTCAAAGAGTCACATCAATATTCGACTGTGTTAGGGAGATGGCAATGGCAGGCTCCTTGAGTTCTGCTGTCTCCCGTATTGATTTTCTTTTTCATCATGCAAGGTAAGTGTTAGCATCAATTACCCTTTGTTTCAGACAAAATTATTTCCTGACAGTCCTGCAGAAGAAATTTTATAAGAGCACACACGATTACCTTCATTTTAGAAAGGAAAAAACTGGAAGCAAGCTTGAAATAAAAAATATGTAACTGTTTATTTTTATTTCTTGGCATATTTCATAAGCAGGAATGAATATTGCATGGAATAACAAAATTTTTTTTTAAAAGCCAAAGTGAAGGCAAATGTATATCTATTTTTTATTGTTTGCAATTCAATCTAGAACTAATTTGTTTATATTTGACTGGAAAATAATATTTTGGTAGGTTTGAATTCAAGTCAAGCCTCGATTTGTTTATGGGACTCAAATGAATAAAGTCATTTTATCTCAATTCTGCTGAGTCTTCCATCTCTGGTGAGGACTGACACAGAATAGTGGCTTGATGTTGACCTGCGTCTCTGATTGTTACGTCTCTGAATCACCAAATGAGGTGGCGTCTAAATGCATGAGAAGTTTGTGACGTAGTCATGATGGTTCAAATAGTTCTCGGTTTCCTCTCAACCCCTTTATGTTTCTGCAACTCCTTCTTTGTAGATCACTTTAGTCATGTTGTTTCAGTTTAGTGAGCGAGGCCCAAGTGTGCTTTCAGAACATGCAGTTGGATTTTGGGGGACCAAGAGGATATATTATGATTCCAAGCAAGATTTATACGAGTAGCTTCAATAAAATATGAGTTAGGATTTCCTCTTGTGTGTTTTATTTGTAGGAAAAATTGTTTTGTGTCTTCCCGAATGTGGTATTCTCAAGTACTTCTCTGACTTGATGGATGTTGGAGGTTTATAAATCAGAGTTGCAGTCTTTTCTTTGGATTACAACAGTCAGATGTTCTGCTGGAGGCTTGGAGGGGATTTTTCTTTCCACTGTCACCACTTGTATGTTCAGTGTAAAGGATTGCTGCTAATGATCCTGAGCATTGTGCAAACCCACCTAAACATTTGAGAAAAATGCTGCAATGAATCACTGAAAGTGTAATCATTAAAAGAAAAAAAATAATCTTTCCTTTTAAATGAGGTAATGTTTCAGTGATTTTTCTTTTTTTATAGAAAACACAGAAATAAATTCCAATAGCATAAAATGTTGGATTTATTCTCATTACGTTTAAGACATGATACTAACAGACTGATTGTGGCCTGACACGAAATCAACAACTGTAATAATGTCGCTGACAGAGAAGATCCATTTTTAGCAATACTCCGACTACAAAAGACCTCAGCTGTATAGAAAATACCACATGCAGGATCCTTTTGTGGCTTCCCAGATGTATTACGCCGTTTCCAGTTTTCTCCACGCTGCGGGCTCCATACTGCAGCTCTGAGCTGTGGACCTGTATAGCTCAGCATATGATTGAACATAATGGCCCATTATTTATTTGCTGGTTGTAAGTGGGCCCTCTGCCAGCCTCTTCAGGGTTCCTGCCGTGGCCATATGGTCTCACAGATAGCCGTGCTGGAACTAAGCAGTGTGCTGCAGAAGAAAAGGGGAGAGACATGACGGAGGAGACATTGCACATCAGTTATTTTGCTTCACCTTGAAAAGGTTGTGGGGGAAACGGAGCCTCATCTAGAATTTTAATCACCTTTGTTATTGGATATTAAGGCTGAGCAGTAAAAAAACTTGGCAGTCACTTCTGTTACTATGCATTTCTGTTTCCTTTTGATTTAAACTCTGATTTTAGCCTTTTTGATAACATATGCCCTTAAAAAGTTTTCTAAAATGCCGATCAATTACAGAAACTTCAGTTATTTTAAAAATGAAACTTATTGGTTAAGATCCCAGTCGTCATGATTTGGTAACTTTTAGTATTCCAATTGAACACTTTTCATGTTTGAACAAAAAATATACTAATGCTTTTTGAATGCAATATTAGCATGCTAAACAAAGTTGATTTTAACTAAATAATAAAATATCCACAACCATTCATACCTTTCCTTTTTTATTTTGTTATGGTTAGAAGCTAGTGAATATTTATTTTGTGTTTTTCATTTAATTTCTAATAAATGAACACATTTAGAATGCAACTAAATTTGTATGTCCTTTCAGGAAGCTTTGGTAGCTACTTGTAGCCTCTTTTACTATTCTGCTATAATGATTGACTGCATTTTTAAGCAGGTTGTCATTCACTTGAAACTACACAACTTGATAAAATGAAGTTTCTTCTGCAAGTTACTCAGATTCAGAGGTTCAGACACGTTGAAGCTGTGCTGCTTTATAAACCCCAAAGTAATTCTCAATTAATAATTTTTTCAAACTTCTCCTCAACCTCAGATTTTTAGTAATGAAACTAGATGAAAGGATGGTTGACTGACACTAAATATCACTTGTGTGCTGTTTTATTTGCTTTGTTTTGGATATTTGTGGTTAAAATTGGATGTTTCTGCACCTCCACCATTAGATTCAGTCATGCTTTAGTGAAGCGTCACCATCAGGAGTTTAAGCAGACTGCAGCAAAGATGGGAGACTTTTAATCAACTGGAGATGTGAACAAGATTTCAGATTGTAAGTTACATTAGCAATTATAACTCCTAAAGCGTAGGGTTGATACTTTTTCCCAAAACTGTGTACGTCTAAGTGTAAACCAGGAAGCCAGTCAAAGGAAAAGCAAGTTTCTTAGAAATGCTGGGTTAAAAATGTCAGTGCTTTTCAGCTGCAGTTCAACCAACAGCAGCAGTAATCACACATTCATCCAACAAGATGGTGGATTCATCCAGTGGGAGCTCAGTCTGATAAACATACATGGGCTGGTCATGATGATAGACTTTCAGGAACACTTACAGGTAAATGACAGAAAACAGTTGGACCTCTCTCAATCCTCCAACATGATTTGTGTGATGGTGAAAAAAAAAATCTTGTTGTGTAGAGCAATCAAAGTTGATGTGTTGCATTTTATTGGTGAAGCCTCTTTTTTCCTAATAGACAGAAAACCATGGAGCTGGGGACCACAACACATCGATTACCATCAGGGTTCATAGAAACTGAAAGTGTTGCATCATTTTTGATTCTGTTGTTGAAATGGTTTGACTTGGTAACATAATTGGGATTAAATATGTATTTCAGACATAACTCAACAGTTTTTACCCACAGATGAAGCATTTTAACTTCTTGGAAAGAATAAGATGAATAACACCTTGGATTTTCTGGAAGTTCTGTGATTGTACTTTAATTGCATAGTTTTCAGTTTTTAGCTCTGCAGTCTTTTTGTTCTACTTTCAGGTAGCACCTTATCAGCTCACAGTAGGGTGACCAAGCGTCTGTGCTCTTTTGTAGCGGCTTCACACTCACTCGGTTTCATTGACACTGGCCTTTTACAGCCGCAGACTTTTGTTCTGTCGGCTGCTAAGCCGCTCTGCTGGAGCAGCGAGACATTCAGTGTTTTTGCTCGGGAACAGAAGGAGACTGACCGCAGGAAAAAAACAAAAACCCACTGTTCATGTTCGACACATGTACTCCCCGTGTTGCCATTTGTCTAGCACAAATGTCACAAACTACAGCTGTGTATGTATTGTGGGACTACTGATCAGCCTTTTTGTGATTTTGAACAATACTTTTTATATTTTTAGTGTAATATGAACACAAACACTGGTAAAACAGACACCCCCAGAAAAATGGAGAATGCATTAAATTGGAGGCAGAAAGAAATGGAAATGAAGCTTAGTTCTGTGCAGCTTTACAGTAAAGAGGATTTCCACTAGCGCTTGGAAAATGCTGGCAAGAAAAATTTATTTGTGCAACACTACTCATAAAATATAAAATATAACCTTTCAATAACTACACTGCAAAAACACAAACTCTTACCAAGAATGTTTGGTCAAGTTTCTAGTGCTAATATTTAATACTTGAAATATTTTCAGCAAAATATGGAGGCTTGTTTTAAGTAAATAACAGATGAAAAACTATTAGTTCCATTGGCAGATTATTTAACTTATAGCAACATATTTTTCCCATGTTCTAAGTTATTTTATCTGCCAGTAGAACAAGTACTTTTTCATCAATATTAGGGAATTATTTACTTAAAACAAGCCTCTATCTTGCTGAAAAGTCAATTTTAATTTGTTTTGTCTTATTTCAAGTTTACTCTATTAGCACTAAAAACTAGACCAAAATGACTTGGTGAGATTGTGTGTTTGTGTTTTAGGTACAGTGTAACATAAGTCAAGGGGAGTGGATCACTAAACGGCCTCATAATTTGATTTCTGTGTGGAAGACATGCAAATTCATGTGAGGTTAAAGGCAAGCAAAGTCACAAATCATTTTTATAGCACCAGCTAACCCAACAGTCTAGTCATAAACTAGTTATAAGCCCCAACATTCACAAGAACAAACTTCACACAGCAACGTCTGCATAGCTGAGATTCCAATTAATGACTTTCTGCTGTGAGGCAGCATCGCTAATCACCACACCAACCCTTTCATCCCTCTCCTTACTTGGAAAATCAATTTCAGGAAGAAATATATATATATATTTTTAATTATTTGGATCTTGCATCAGTTCGAGTTCCCTTAGATAAATCTATTATTTTGCTATATTCACAATATCTATCCCACCTTGGGCACCATAAGAGCAAGAATATTCAATTACCTCTTTTTGTCTTACACCTACACTGGCTGTTAGATGACATTAGCTAGTTCAGTTTTCAAGACAGCATTTACTTAAAATTAAGTTGTACTTCCTTAATAAATTTACAGTACTAAATTTTGAAATATATTATAAGAAAAATATTGTTTGCATTCACACTGTGGCATTAAGAAAAACACACTGAATCTGACCACACCTGTTAGGTACAGGTGTGAACACTTCACTGTTCTGACCTACATGGTTAAAAAAGAATTGTTTCAGATAATTGTGTTAAATGTAAATGGATATTAATACATTTCAAAGGTAAATATTTTTTCTTTCGGGTCTTAAACTTTGAAGGAATTCTGTGTTCTAGATTATAATATTCTTATAAGCGATGTTATGAATTCTTTTGGAAAGCAAAAACAGAGTTTTGGAAAAAAAATAAGCAAAAT
Source organism: Brachyrhaphis roseni (assembly GCA_903066815.1). NCBI lineage: Eukaryota > Metazoa > Chordata > Actinopteri > Cyprinodontiformes > Poeciliidae > Brachyrhaphis > Brachyrhaphis roseni. The sequence goes on from CAEFZY010016310.1 coordinate 11,258, forward strand.
CTATTATTCCAAATGGCTTTCTAATGTGGATGTGGTAAAACAAGGTGTCTGGAGGATGCAGCAGAGTGATGGAGAGATCAGCAGAGTGATGGAGAGAGGTAGAAACAATGGCGGACAAGCTTAGCGGGACGGACACCGTGATCAGTCCAGCTGAGACGCACCAATCAACAGCCACACCCAAACATGTCAATAACCAAGTTTCATCTGTTTGGGTTGTTTCTATTCACTGGAATGTCCTTTATTTGTTCAGCAAGATAGTTTTTAGTTTTTTGGACTGCTGTGAAAAGACAAACAACCAGGGCCTTTCTTGAGAGGAAACCTTGAAACTGGGTCGAGGAAAAGTCATTCAGAGATTATTTGTCCACTCAGTTAAGAGCTAGAACATTCAGAACCACAGGTCAAGTGACCTAAGCCAGTTTTCTGAGGAGTGACACAAGAATCCCCAACCTAAGAACAAGTAGTTTAAATAGGACGTATGATGTAAAATTTGCATTTTGCATATTTTTGTATGTTCATTTGCGTTTCCACTGGTTCTGATTAGTTAATGTTTTTGGTGTCTGAAAAATTACCAGTTTTAAAAATCACAAATCAACAGGCACTGCCCGTCACCTAGCAACCCAAGCTCAGCTCCAGCACATTTGGTCAGCTGGTTTTACCACTTTATTCACTGTACAATGGCTGCTGGAAAAGACAAATGTTTTCTTGTTGACCTACCATTCAGAAACCACTTTCTCTATTTTTGTTGGTTGTGCAGAGGCTCCAATTATGCTTTTCAAAGATGTACGATTGTATTATGGTGGAGTTGGTGGGCGTGGCCAGCAGCAGCTCATTAGGATTTAAAGAGACAAGAGGCCCTCAAACAGTTGGTTCTGAAAGGAGCTGAAAGCAGGCAGAACTGAATGGACTGAAATCTCATTAAATAAAACAGATTTTTGCAAAAAAAAAAAAAAAAAAGGTAATGAATAGGCCTATCCTAATATGTTCAAGGAAGCATGATAGGTCACCTTTAATTTTTTTTTATCTCAAGCTGTAAGAATTAGAATCGTCAGTTTAATTATGTATCTAGAAATTAAAATATTGCTCATAATCTGAATTTACCTTTTCAGAAAAGGATAATTTAAGTTAATCACCTAAAAATTAATTATACAACTTTTTCAGAATTCAATTTTTAAATAGTAAAATTTCACATTTGTTTGTCTTATGTAATAAATCTGTATATTAGTGTTTTCACGATAACGAATTATGAAGGTCATTGCAGATAAAAAGAAAAATATGACCACTGAGGAATACATTTCCACCAAAAACTGATACATTTTGGGATTAATTTGACATCATTTTTGCCTTTAATCATGAATATTTTTATGACGGTTTGACTTTACAGAAGTTTTTTCTTAATTTTACTGATTTTGTCATGAAAGTGAGGAAAATTAATTTTTTTTGGTATGAATCTGTTAAGTATACTGATGCAGTCATTTTACAACTGAACTGTTCTCTTAATATTCTCTTAATGCGAATAAATATATTTCCATAATATATTTATGTTTCTGTATAAAGAATTTGGGCAGACTGACTTCAGACTGTCAAACTCTGTTGATTGTCTGTTCCTAGTTGCTAAAAGCATATATAGAAAAGGATATCCAGTCAGTTGTATTAAGTAATTGGCTTTGCAGCAGTTCTTAATCCAGAGAAAGCATGTGCACAGTGTAACAACTCAGCATGTTCCTTTTAACAAGGAGACATTTTAACAAAGCTAGACACTGTTCTAATTAATGCAAAGTAAAGTCACACAGTTCTAGACTTGTTTACCCATTAACATTTTATAAAGGTCTAGGTTTATTCATAAATGTTTATTTCTTAAAGTCAAAATTAGGTAGGTGAAAGCCATTTATTTCTGAAAGAAAGTAATGTTTTAAACTACGTAGTAGGGGAAAAAACATTTTCCATAAAGTATTTGATGGAAAGTTCAGTATTTACACTTTTCTTTATGTCTTGAGAATGGAAATGAGTGGCAGCATTTTCTTTCACTTTTCACAACTTTTAGTGAACAATATGATTTTTTGTAAATGCATCAATAAAGAGTTAAAGTGAGAAAAGGACACAAGAGATCCTTTGATGCTGAGAAATTTAGCCTGAACACCCCAAAAATAAGAGAGAGCAAGATAAGAAGTAAGGAAACAGAGATTGAAGGAGGAGCTGTTGTGTGGAAGCCCTCAGGGTTGCTCAAGGAGAAGACATAGAAACAGTTATGAGTCAGTCAGCCAGGCTGTGTGACTTAGTGCCAGAGTCAGTCAAGTGCTGTTGTCTGTTACATTGATTCACTTGAATGCATATACATACAGTACAGAAACGCACAGACACCCACACAGTGGCAGGCAACTCACAAAAACTGTGTCTTAAAGGCAAAGATGACGAGTGCAGAAGAAATCAGAATGACATGGATAACATTGCAGATTAGAAACTGGAGAAGCAGATGAAATTTTTCTTCTTCGGGGCAGTTTTTCTGAAAGTTTCATTTATTTCAATTTGTCAGTGAGCTTAGCTTGTTACTCTGTTTTTGATTTTCTTTCTCCAAACCACCCTGAGCGCCTGACCCTCTTCCAGTTTGTATCTCAAGGAGCAAAGAGGCTTAGAAAGTTAAAGGTCCTTTCTTAGGGCTGAAGTTGTTTAAGAATCGTTTGTTTGGCTTAACTTGGCAGCAGAATATTGTTTCCTGACAGAGAAAATAGCTATACTACTAAATAATGGAAGATATAACCTTTTGATAAAATGTAGTTGTAATTGTGGGTCATTTTAGGGCTATACAAGCACATCTAGATTTAATCTCAACAAAACATCAGAAAAATAAAGAAAAAGCTTTCCTTTGTTTACTATTGCGTTCATATCACTCTCTATGCACTTCTCAGCCACTAAAGACAAACATGAGGTGTAGACATTAAGAACATATGGAGTTCCTCCACCTACTCTAATAAATTATCAAAGCCAAGTGTGAACACCTGACGTCTAAAAACTTATCTACCAAATGTTGTATGCAGTTAGTTTGCTATGATTGTGATATTGCACATTGTAAAATTACGATGACAGTTGCACTTCAGTATATTGTGCAGCAACATAAAAAAGAACCATTACTATAATTTAGTAAAATAGGTAGATATTAAAATCTTAGGCTTACCAAAATTCCAAAAGCTGATATAAATGTTTATGGGCCTAAATTAACCAGTATGGTTTCTTGAATTTCTTCTGTTATTTGTTGTCAGTAACAAAATGTAGCTTGGCCTTAATTTTTAGCATGAATGCTCTTTACTGATGAAAACTCTTTAAGACATGTTTACACACCGTTGGAAATGTACATTTTACTGGTTCAATTCTATGTTAATTCCTAATATGATGCGTCAATATTTAAAGTGCCTTTTATTTTGAAACCACTGTGGATCTTTTATTTGTGGCGCTCATGTTGTGCACAGAGTAAGATTGAGTTAAACTTCTCAGTTTAGGTCATATGAGTAACATTTAGACATATTACAAAGACTAAAATATGATGATTTAAACACAATGTAAAGTTTTTTTATATATATATTTTTTTACATCAAATATGTTTTTCCTATCAGTGATTATTTCTCTTAAAATGCATTAATTGGCATTTTAAGACTAAACGAGGAACCAGCGAGTAAGCATGTTTTAAATTTAGTACTTTCTACTTTAAGTTCAACAAACATAATAGTTTTTTCTAGTTAAATCATCGATCCAGCTGTTTGCCTGTTAATATGTGGAAGAGTAAATAATAATCACAAGCGTTTCAGCTTGTTAGCCTGTTGTAAAAGATTTTAAAATCAAATTAAACATGGCAGCTCCATTGTTGTGGATAAGAGCCTCAGTCAGCTTCAAACCTCTCCAACAAACAAATCCTAGATTTGCCTGTGATGAACTGTAATGCTTGAGTTACACCACCTACCTCTTTTTAACTCTAATCTGAATGATTTCATAACCAACAAACACAAGTTATAAGCATTCATGCACTACATTTCCCCAGCACTTCTGTGAAATGTGCAAAAGTGGCCTCTTAACACTTGATTAAATAACAGCAGGTCTAACATGGCACATTTTAAAGCACTTCAAACGGCTGTGAAAAACAAGTATTACTCTATGTGAAAGAAAATGATCGCCTTCAAATTTTATGCAACCTGTTCATTTAAAGTACAAGACTCTAAACTGCTTGTTTTGTACTAAGAACATCTCTGTTTTAGTTTACTTGGATTTTTTTTTGGTTCAAACAGAAACCGCGGATTGTTATAGAAGATATAAGAGTTTAGGGTTGTTCCTTCAAGAAATCACAAGCTCTTTTGTAATATCTTTAATATATATCCATAGACATTGAGCGTTTCTGTATTTTGTTACAGAACTTTAATCTACTTTAAAAAAACAGAGCTTAACTTTGGGTTGGAAGTCTAAGATTATGATTATTTTTTTATGAGTTTGTGCAGCCTTTTCTTTTTTTATTAAGAAGTGATGAAAATCGTATCCTCTGTGAAGGTCTGGGAGAACATCATCACAATGAAGACCAAGGAACAGAGCAGACAAAACATTGTGGAGAATTTTAAAGCAAGGTTAGGTTATGAAACAGTTTTCCAAGCTTTGTACATTCCAGACTGACAGTTAATCAATTATGCAAAAAGAACAGCAAGTGTGGAAAGAATATGTTGGGTTTGGAGTTGGGCTATCCACTAATCCATTATTCAGAGATGTAGCCAAAAGCGTCCCGTTACGTTCTAATCAGTGTCCCTGACCTTATAGGTAAAACCTCCTTTATCTTTCTGCTAATCTTCCTCCTCTTGCAGGGCCGAGACACAAGATGCTCCGCCTTTGTTTTGGGGTCTGCTGTGCATCTGGTAGCGTCTGTGGCTCAACATGGTACAACTTCAAACTGTGCAAGCATGTGCGCTTCAGCACCGGCGGTTCAGAGTTAGCATAAGGTGCCTCACTGAGCTAGCGGATGTCTTTCTGTGCACAGACTGACCTGCAGGATGAAGATTGTCGGGGAAGATAGAGTTCAGACTCTACGGTCCGCTGAGATCTTTTCTCACTTTGAACATTTTATCTATTTCCAGCAGTCTCCTGGGAGACGGGCTAAGTCATATGTTGTGTTGTGATAAACAGATTTTTAGAGGTTTGCTTTTTTTTAGAAAACAAATTAGATAACCAGACCACCCCTTTGATGAAAATGAAGGGAGCTGGAGGGGATAATAAATAATACTGAAGAGGTGAAGAGGGGGATGGGTAAAACTGGGAGGCTTTGTTTTCTGGACCGGGTGTTAGGCCTGTGAACAGAAATAGGTGAAATAAAAGAAAACTTCCTCCTAAATAATACATTTAAAAAGCAAATTCATGTTTCCTTTTCACTATATCTTGTCGTGATTGTCTTTACAATATAATCAAGCCAATTAATCATTCAACATATAAATAATTTATGATTTCTGATGACACAAGAACCTCTCAAACAGTAATTAGACAATATATAAGAAAAATCATATTTTACCTACATTTTAACTATAATTACATGTTGAAAAAATTACACCTTTCTCAATAATCAATGGAAAAGTATTTGTTGGCTTCACAGCTGCCAAACCCTCCTCATAATTACTGATAAACATATTTTAGTCTTCGCTGGTATTCTTGACTTTTCTTTTTTTTTGCAATGAGCTGCAAGTCTAAAAGTCTCTTAACCTTAAATCTCCATATTTCCTCTAGTCAGAAACTAAAATATGTCAAACTCTATTTTACCGAAGTATTTAGTAAAGTGAGAGCATTCTGTAAAGACATTAAACTCACCTAAAGTGTCTTTAAAAATGTAATTGGGATTAATTTTACCCATGATGCCTCATAGATTCTTCAAAATGAAACCGCTTATTTACATCATCAACATACATGTAGTTATCTAATGCCTCATATGAACTGAGTGCAGCTGCAGGCTCACAATGAACAAAGATGCAAGAATGAAATAATTAATAATGCTAACTCTTGATTAAATAGTTTGAATTAAGTTCAGGTCCCCATAGTGATACAATTTGGACAATAGATCAATCTTAAAGTGCTGAATATGCATACAAAAACTAATATTTTGTCATACAAATGATATTTTTAGAGCTTGTTCAGCTGAACAGTTTACATTAGCTGGTTTAGGGGTTTCCTTCCTCAGTTCAATATGTAAATAAGCTGTAAGTGGAATTGTGGGAGTTTCTCTTTAACGAGGATCAGCCTGTCACCGTTTCTCTGTAAAGTGTGGATGCCACTACTGTTCATGCTCAATACACTCATTTCCTTGTCAACTCAGTTCAATATTGCTTCAGAGTCTTTTGATAAAGCACAAAGGTTTCCTGTGCTTCCTCTAACTGACTCCTAGGGATTTCTAAATGATTAGTTTCCATGTCAAAGTGTCAAAGAAATATTAAGTAGAAGTATATTTATTCAAGATTGATTAGATGAAAAATGTGGGGGACTAAGGCTTTTCGATGAGGCTGAAAGATTACATGTTGGCGTTTGGAGGTTTGTACTGAATGCAGTTGGCAGTTCAGACTTTTTTTTTGCTGTCACTTATTTTACTTCTGACTTTCTGCTTAGAGAAAATCCCAGTTTCACACCTGAAAGCTCAGAGACAGGGAATCATAACTCTGACTCCATGCTGCATTTAGCTTTAGTTTCCTAATTTGTGTGCTTTACTCCGCATTATAAACATCTAGACGACTTCCATTTGTTATCGGAAACGTCTCCGAGTTAATTAGGAAACAGGGAAACAACGTTGTGAAAAATTGTGGACATTAATATGTAAATTAATTTCTTTTCTATATCATTTCTCAGGGATGGATAATTTCTAGATCCTCATATTTTTTCCCAGATGTAACGCTGCTTTGCAAAATCATTCACAACACTTGAGACTTTGTTTACAATTTGTTACATTTCAAACAAAACATATATACATTTCATTTTGAATTTAGGTAGTATCCTTAGAATTATAGAATACTACCTAATGTATCCTCTAATTGTAAATAAAAAATATATAAATCATAAAAGTATACCATGCACATTCTTTCAGTCAGGATGACTATTTGTTGAAAATTATTTTGAGTGCGTCTACATTCAATTTTAATTTTTGGCCATTTCTCTTTCCCTCTGTATGTTTTGGTCTGCCTCATTCTCAAATCTTTTGCAGCCTCTAAATTGTTTATTTCAGGATTTTATATATTTAGCTCCATCAGTCTTCCTAAAAGCTCTAATTTCCCTCTCTGTTGGGAGGAAAGTCTTCCCATGGCATGACACTGGTCCTGCTGTCTGTCACCATGGAGATGATGTGTTCAGTGGGATGTGCAGTGTTAGTTTTTGTTGGCTGATCAATAAAGTCAATAAGGTTAAAAAGTAATGTGCAATGAGAGCAGCTTTGTTTACTTATTGCATTCCCTACATGACTTGTTGCAAACATTAAACGGAGGCATTATGGCTTTCTTTTTGCAATTTCTTCTCATTAGTCTTCCAAAAATGGCTTTTTTTTTTTTTTTTTTTTTGTGGTGGTGACAAAATTTCCACCAGAGTAATGGACCTAAAGTTAAAAAGACCTGTTTGTTTTTTTCCCCCCAACTTTATAAGTAAAATATGTTGGAGTTTTTTGGTTTTATTGTGGAAAAATATGAAAATGTAGAGTACTATCGAAAATGAACAAGCAGCATTGCCAGGATTAGGAAATCAAACCTGGCAATGCTGGGAGATTACAAATAAACTTGTATTTTTGATGTAAATAATCGACTCACTTTGTAACGCAAAATTCTACATCAGAAGTTGTTTTTTTAACTTCTGTTTTCTGTCTCCATATTGAGCTCAGACTGAAGGAGAATAAAAATTGTGATGGGTTTTAAAAGAAAGGTGCATCAAACGCACAGGAATTAACTTCAGTGTTTTACTATTTCTTTAATCTGAAGGATAAACTGCATGATATGAAAATTGCGGCACATCAGTGGCTGAAGATCTTTGTCAAAGGGAACAATCAGGAAGATTTTTACCACTTAGAGTTAATTAAGAATTTGCATCAGTATTTGACATGTATTGAAAAACTTGCTACAGCTGAACATCAGTGGGATCCAGGTTTTATTTATTTATTTATTAATTTTTGTCCATGATTTGTTTGTTCTTCAGTAAGAAAGATAACTTCTTTTCTTTATTTCTTGTTTGTTGATGATTGCAAAGGCAAAAATATGTAATATGTACTCTTACAAGAATGATGAGCAATTTGTTTACTTCAGATTTGAGAAAAAAAATAATTCATTTAAAAGTTATTGAAGAACTGAATAGATCAAATAGAGGACACAATTATGCAACCAGTCTGAAATTTGGATTTCTAAAACAGAATTAGACTTATAAAGTCTAAATCTGCAAATTGGCGCTCAGTTTGAAGAGAGTTCTGTCAGACCGTAATGAACTGTTGTAGCCGACTGATTGACAGGAAACACGGCCCTGTCGAGAAAACTCAACAGAAATCATTTAAAACTCCTGGAGAAGGAAAATCAACACAAATTGGGTCAAAAGCTGCTGCTTGTTCCCAGTTAGTTTTACCAACAGTTTGGAGTGCTGTACAAACAATATAAGTCTGTAAAAGGGAAATATACAGGTAAGCAAAAGGAAGACATCAAAGCGTCTGACAGAAAATTCAAAGGAATATGCCTTGAAAATACAAAACGCACAAGAAAGGAAATAAACAAATGGGTAGAAATAGGAGGCAGCATTTGTGAGTGAACTGTAAGAAACAGGCTGAAGGAAATGGGATTTACCTGCAGCAAAGAAGGAAATATAAACCACTATTAAGGAGACAGGATCCTCTTTGAAGAAAATAAGCCAATTTCCTCAGTAATTCATGTTATGGAGTTGCATGTAAAGCAAAGGAGCAATGGATGGTGGTCATAACCTCAGCAGTATGTGAACATGGAAATGTTAAACACTTTTCTCTTTTTTGTCTTTGAAAGCAGGTTTGGCAATAAGAGATTATTTAATGGATAATATCGCATCTGGTCGCTCAATAAGAATCATAAAAACCAGAAAAGCAGAAAATTTGATTTACTCAGTGACTTGATCAGCAAACTGTGCACAACCTGATCCAGTTGATGTTACTCTGTTATGTCAAATAACTGCGTCAACATTGGTGCTGTGGCAGGGATTCCATGGAAGTGCCTGCAGAAAACCTCGATTTTAAATCCTAAAATGCTGCATATGTTTGATTAAAGCAAGGATAGCCCTCAGCACTGTGAGTTTAAGTCGGTGTCTGCAAACTCATCTCATTCCCAGATAATCTGGTCTTACATCTGTGCCAACTGAGGTCTTTGTCTGCTTCCTCTGTGAAAGGAGTAAATCAGAATAAACCTTTTGCTGTTTGAGTCTAGAATAAAGTAGCAGCCTTGGAGAAAGATTTAAATGAAATACATGCATCATAGTTTCCACAGTGGACAAAGATACTTCTATAGATTTGTATTTCTCACATAAACCAAATTTCTTTTGCTTCTTTAAATGTATTTTCACAGTCCTGTTGGCATGTACTGACGACATGAAAATAAATTTCAAACATTCCCTGTAATACCCAGATAGTCAAAATTATACTGGAATACAAAGATATATCTTAAGTTATTTTTGATTATATGCTCCCTAGCAAACAACCCTAAGTTTTATCCTTCTTATGCAATGAATTAGAACCACCTTATGTGACACTTAGTTGGACTGTTCACTTTGAAAGCCAAGTAGCTCAAACTTTGCCTTGTCTGACTAAGAATCACCTCCAGAAGTCATTTAACCTGTAACAAGTTCTAGCTGGTGTCCATTTTGTAGCAGCTCCATCTTTCTTGGTTGGTGTCCTGTCGGTCTCTGGTGCATCAGTTTCCATTCATGGCAGTTTTGACGATTCCTGGGCTTTTCTGTCCTTCCATCTGTGATTGACTGTTTCAGATTGCAGAAACTTGGCATTCCAACAGGAAAATAATCCTAAACCTTGGTCTAAACATGTTTCGGAAAGAACAAATTAGAATTTTGGAAAGCCTTGAAAACTCATGGACTGTCTCAGGAAAGCAAGAAGAAAAGAAAGTAATTAAATTACTTGCACATCAAATTCTTGCCTTAATATTCAAGAATCCTTGAGGCCTAAAATTAATGAGATTTATGTCCAAAGTAAAAACTGTCCTACAACAAATGAGTTTAAAGGTTTAATGAAGCAGGAGTTTTGGAGATGAGTCACAGGAAGTGATAATATCAGAGGAGACTTGTTGGAGGCTTGACAGGAAGTGACTCGGTGTGGGAGGTATAGTCTCAGGAAACTGACTTTAGGACCCCTGAAATGAAACCTACAACAAGATGGAGTGAATAGAAGTGAAGAATGGAAGTAGAGAAAGATGGATGGAGAGAATGAGGGATGAAGTGATGCCCTGCAGATGGGAGGAGGAGGGTGGGGTTGAAAGAACGTCTCAGACTGAGACTTATGGTTGAGCTGAGTAAATATAGAATGGTGGATAATTAGAAGTATGTTGAGTCATTGCCCTGATCCTAAATCAAAGGTAACACTGTTTCATTTTTCAAACTTTTCACCTAAACTGTATCAGCTTATGAATTAGACACTTTAGTAGCGTTGAACGATGTGGATGAAAAACATGTCATGAAATAAGCAATTCATATTCGTCTATCAAAAATTATTGATTTGATGCTTTAAATGTCTGACATACTTCCATACTGTTGGAGTGACATTTCCTGTTTTACCCATAGTTTCCACTCCACACGGTTTGTTTTTAAGCATTTATGAGGTACAGCGATGAAACCTGAAAGGGCTGCTGCACAAGTTATTTAACAAGTTGTTGCTAGGTAACCAAAGAGTGAGAGAGTTAGTTGATGTCACCAACCAGGAGCTGAGCCCTTTCCTCTGCCTACATCCCCCAGAATGCTGTGCGGTTCAGTGAATGTTATGTGAATCTTCTATCAGATGTGTTTTCTTTTGACATTGATCATGTGTCTATCACAATATATACTATTTTATTTAAATTGCCAACTGTAATGCCAACAAATAGTTTTTTTTTTTAAAATTTACAGTGTTTGAGAATTAATTCAACTCCATATTTATTAGAATTGATGCACTGCTACTTCTAAGCTTAACAATGCTAACACGCTAAAATGGCATCACAAGCTGTATGTAGGTCACCCAAACACTGCAGAATGAAGAACTCCCATTTAAAAGCATGATGTCTTCCTTTATATTCACTGGGTAACTTGCATACAGATATTCTAGTCAGTCTTCCCCAGTGTAGTTTACACATGATTGAAACTTGACACCAGTAATTATCGATGTTAACAGAGTGTTGACAGCATTTTCCTCCTCATATCACCCCACCCCATCCTATTCATATGTGAACACATAACCTTTAATTTGTGCCTATGGAAGCTATATTACATGCACACCCATAAAACTCTTAAAATTACCCTCCTTTTTAACACACTGAACATCACTTTAACAAATGAGCCAGCCTGTGACGGTGTCTAATGTGGCATCTGCTTTCTGTAGTCTCCATCAGAACCCAGCATGTCACATCGAGGCTCGCTCCTCTTGTGTTCATCACAAAGGCACAATGGATTCTTCCACGGTGACAGGATGGATGCCTCTCACAGCCCATGAGAGTCTGAGCGAACGTGTGCACTTTTTGTTTTTGTGACGGTGGCAGTTTTGTTTTAACTTTTCTTCTAGATAAAAAGAAAAAGACAGGCTTCAGTGAGACTCAGTTCTAAAAATAAGACCTGGTTTTATTGTTGCTGTTTTCTCAAAGAAAGCGAGATTTCTTTATGCTTCACAATGCACAGCACACCCTGTTGTCAAAAAAAGAAAAACAGAAACCTCCCGATATATTGCAGTTATATTTATAGCGACAAGCCCTCTGTGTGACAGCCAATCACATTTTGGTGAACTACAATACATTTCATGTGTTTTTAAAGGCCCTGTTTCATGGTGTTGTATTGAATTATCTAACATAATATGTCACAGTGACAAGTCATCAAACCAAAGAAATTCAACATTACAGGAGCTTTGGCAGGAGCATTTCTCAGCCCTCTCCTGCAGCGACGTGAATGATGGAAAAAGCAATAAATTGTAAGAAGGTGAAGGTAAAAAAGGGTGTTTTAAAAGGCCATTTGGCGTTTCCAAAAAACTTAGACGAAAAGACATAGGTAATGTTTTATTACAATCATACAATGGTGACTAAGATGTCCTTTATGATAGTTTAAAAGTGCATTAGATTGTTTTTCTTGTCTAAGAAGTAGAACAAAAGTGAAATGAAATGAAAGGGGAAGTAGATTGGGAACGGTTCTAAGGAAGGAAAGCATTAAAAGTAAGATCCACAAACTCTGATTTGCTGAGTTTGCTTTGTGTGTGTTCAGTAGGAAAGCGTTAAATTTGGGATCGCTCTTTCTCTTAACACGACTCTTATGTTCCGTTAATGGAAACAGTGACAGGTCATCAAGCTAATATCTTGCTGCTTTGCTGATGGGTTTGTATAAACGTCTAATCCAAAACGTCTGTTAACTCTGAGACAACACTAGTTCTCTGTATGCTTCACATAGAACATAAAACATGTTTCCTTCACATGGATGGATTGATCAGTTCTGTATGAAAAGGATTTCTGGATTATTTATCATCTGTAGGTGAGCAGTTTTTATTTTTATTTAAATTTAGTTAGATTCTGTTGGATTTTTGGTAAGTAACTTAAAATATACTTAGCAATCGTGTGTATTTTTATGATTTAAAAAAGTAGACTGTAGGCGACATCTTGTATATTGTTTGCTAATTTCTTCAATAAATAATACTCGCATCAACCCAGCAAAACTAAGAATCTACGTTTTTTGTAGTGTTTTTAAGGGACTTTAACTACTGAAATAATTAATTTCCTTTTGGGCTAATCAATTCACTAGAGTCATATTTTTATCCATTTAGAAAAAATATCATAATTCTTCCTTTTGGGGGTTTTGCAAATCGTATCAACTCTCCACAACAAACCTATAGAAGCACTGCAGCATTTTCACTGCAAACACTAAAGGATGAAAGCTTCCTGAAGAAGTGCAAACTAGTTTGCTCCAGTCCAGGAAACATCTTTGTCAAAATTTACAGTCCTGTGATAAACCTTTCATTACTCTCAAACTGATTAAAAAAATGTTTGTTCAGTGCAAAATCATCTGGTTTGGGTCTCAGCAGCCACCATATTGGAACTAGATGTGTAATAACTCAGTTCAGACAAAAATGTGAAAAAGCCATTTAGTCCACAAAGGTAGGTCAGAATAAGATTGTAAATTTAGAGTCAATCTGGAGCTAACGGTCAGCTAATTGCTGAATTCTCATATTCTTACAAAGCTTTTGTAGTTACTTTACCTGTTATTTTTCCTACTGACTGCCTGAAATACTGCCACATAAAATGCTGCCACATGAACGATTTAAAAGTCGACTGTTTAGTGCTTCTGCACTTAAGTGTTGTGACCCTGACAAGCATTCAGCAGCACCAGGAGCTGCTTCCTTTCTGTGGAATCAAAAAGTTGCCACCTCAACAAAGGAAAAATAGAAGTATATCATGTTATAAAAACTTTAATCTACAAACAATATTTTTTGCGTTACAATTATAACAATATAATTTCTCTACACTGCCCATACTCCATATCATGTTCTCCTTGTGCACATTTTGTGTGTTTCTGTTAACCTTTTCATTAAACTGTCAAGCTCTACTTTGCAGCTTGGTCCATTTTAAACACACATTACATGACATTTTAATGTTTGTATAACATAAAATCACATAAGTGCAGTATAATTTATATCGCAAGAAAGTCAAACATTATTGTTAAAACGTAATAAATGCGTAAATTGTGATTTTATGTTGAAATCATATTGTTAGAGCAGTAAAGTTTTTATTTTATAATGTAATATAGCTGTATTTCTTTAACCTGGGAGGCAGCACTATGCTTCCACATAAAAGAGTCTCAGATAAATACAGTAGGGTGTCAAGAATAAAGTGCTTATAATAACTCATACACACACTTCACCATGCTGACAGCAAACTTAAAATACAGACTTTACTTTGAAGGGAAATGCTCACATTTTGTCAAAACCTGACTTATCGTTAAAACTGAGAATTTCTTTGGGTATTTTTTACTTTTTTGTTAAGTTAAATAACTCTCATTTAAGATTCAGTAAGGTATAAATAAATGCCCCTATATCCATACCCTAATTCATATGTTGTATATAAATAACAAAAAAACTTTCAAAACAACAATCTTACGTTGGATCTAAGCACTTTGTTAGTAATAATATGTCACAAAATTAAAAATGGTTTTGAATTCTTTACATTTTTCTATATAGAATAGCAGAGATAAGAAGGTTTGGCACACAGAAATAGCTTTACAGCATCTAGAGGATGATTCCCAAACAGCTATTGGCTGAAAAGTTGGCACGCTCTAGACGGACGAGCTGCAATGATTCATCTCTCGGGTCCTGCCGTCTGTTACACTTTTCCCTCCATTTCATTTATTGAATACATGAAAAATAACAAGTTCAGACACCAATAAGAGGATTTCCCACAATGAACGTTTGTCATGCAGTTAATGGTGAGATGAAGAATGATGCACGTCATGTCAGGCGTCAGGTCTTTCCTGGGCTCTGTTTTTCTTAAATGCATTACTTTCTGATGCTGTTCGTCAGGATTTTCTTTTTTCTCAGACACTTTTCACCTTTTCTCATTTCCTTCTGCACTCTTTTCAGAGTATATCGTCATGGTCAGTTACAAGGACTAAAATGGCCAGAAATTGCAGACAGTGGGGGAAAAAAGAGACCAAAGTAGCTACTGATCAAGGTAACTCTAAAGGATGGCTTCTTAAAAGCAAGGAGAAGTTAGAGATGGTTTTAAACTTTTTCACTAACCTTTAAAACTTGAACTTCTGCTTGATGTTGTGAAATATCTACTGCAGTTTATTTTTTTTATGAAAATGACAAACTACTTGGACACACAACCTAATGAAACACAGGAACCTCAGGGAACCATCAGGATGCATCGAAGTGAAACTGTTTACTGATTAAAGCTTGGTGGGGCAAAACAGCAAGTTTATAGACAAAAAAGAGCTGGAGTTGATCTTCCTCCATTTCAAACTTAATTTCCTCCTGCAGGGTGTGTAAACCTTTATTAAAACTCCCAGAGCTCATCACTGGGCTTTAACAAGACCATTTCCTAGTCGCGTCATGGAATATACAGGCTCATTATGTCTCTGTTTACGTCTGATGTTATTATGATGACTATGACTTTAAGCCATTCATTTTAGCTATTAAATACAGAAAAAAATACCTTAAAATATTCAAAACATTTAAGCACACCACAGAATGTAGCATTAGAAGTAGTTTTTAAGTGAGTAGGTATGTTTTTTTTTAATGGCTTCCCATCTCTACTTTTCTTTTTAAGATTTACCTGAGTTTACCTTTTTCTTTTAAAAACAAGACAATCTAAATGACACATATAAGGAAAATATTGCTATGCTAAGCCTTTGCAGTGATATTGTCTTGTTTTTGAAATCCTAGCTCATTAGAATGCTACTTCCTCCTAGCGCTGGCATATTTACAGCAGGTATAAAAAGTCTACACAAAATAAATGCTGAGCTTTGGGGATGTAAAACAATAAGACCATGAATAATTATTACAGAACTTTTTCCTCCTGCAGTGTGACATGTATCCTGTAATCTTCAGTTGAAAAACAAATAAGTTTGTAGAGAGAATTTTTTTTGCAGTAATCTGTTTGCACAGTTTTCAACTAATCGTTAATCAACATTTGATTCAATTCAAGGATTCAGTCTTCAGGTCTCACCTGCCTCCATTTTTACACTTTACGCCAATATGATTATATTTAACTGGAACAAGCAAAATGATAAAAAGTGAAATTGGGAAAACATTTCTGTTAACTGAAATAAGTAAAATGGTAATTAATGGATAAACTATAACATGCATTTATAAAGCTAAACTAAAGCATACTGAATTTAGAAATATAAAACCTTTTGTTTTTGTGGTTATGAATCTATTTATTAGCCATTCGATCTGATATTTTATTTCCATAAAAGCACTTTACATCACCTGTAAAGCCATGACATGGTATGTGCAGTGGATGAAACGCCTCATAGAAGAAACATTAAGCTCACAGGACTCACAAAAAATATGAAATGTTGGCTAACCACAAGTATAACAAAATTAACATAATTAAACGGTAAGAAAACCCTCAATTCTAGTCAAAAAGATTCTAAAATCAAACTGTTCTATTTCAAGACATACTTTTAACCTTTACAGGCACAATTTAAATTTTGTCTGCATATGCAGCTCTTCATGTAACTGCAGTGGTATGGTTGAGTCTATTTCTGCTGATAGTGTGTGTTTTTAAACTGCTGAGCAGACTCTTTTGAGACAGCAGGGTCCTCCAATTAGGCAGTTCTTGAATCTGGAGATTATTGGGAGGAACTGTACAGGCTATTTGTTGAAGCCTGTGTTTTGATGATGGGGTCTTGTGCAGATTAGAGCAGTTCTGAGACTCAACAATATGCTGTAATGCTAAGCTTGAACATTTAGTTTGATTTTATGGGGAACCAGTACAGGTTTTTGTTTCTCTGGGAAGGATGCTATGCTTTTGTGTGGTGATTAGTTATTTCAAAAAAGTGCCTTTTGCTACATAATCTCTGTTGTAATATTGCTGTTCGTCTGCACAATACATGCAAACTTTGTGTGACGGTGCAGGCACACCTGTATATAAATGCTAAATTTGGCTAAGGGTGCGTCTCCATCTGAAAGCGTTCCCCCTTGACTGGATTGTTCTAGCGTGACGCTGTCATTCCATGTGAATGCCTGATCGGTCAACGAGTTTCACTGCGGGCACCGTGACATCTTTGCTTCCCTAGAGGACTTTTAACGTCCACTGGTTGTGTGTGTGTGCGTGTGTGTGTGTGTGCATCTGTGTTATTTTGGTGTCCTTAACTATCGTCATTGGTTTTTACAGCTTTAATTTATGTCCCTCTGTGTCTGGCAAACACTTTTATAGTTTATGTTTCTCATGTCATGCTTTTCTAGTCTTTCTGTCTTA
Organism: Brachyrhaphis roseni; assembly: GCA_903066815.1. Classification (NCBI taxonomy): domain Eukaryota; kingdom Metazoa; phylum Chordata; class Actinopteri; order Cyprinodontiformes; family Poeciliidae; genus Brachyrhaphis; species Brachyrhaphis roseni. The sequence continues at coordinate 28,399 of CAEFZY010016310.1, forward strand.
TGAAAACACAAATTTGAATTTACACTTTTGCTCTGTTTAGAGGATAGTCTTTTGAGACGTCATGTTTTGTTTTCAGTGATATCACAAAAAAGGATATCAAATTACAAAGAATGCTACTTTCAGGTTTTGAAGTGGATATTCATATATTTTTGCACCAGCATGATCTCACAGGAAAATCTGACTCACGTCTTTTTAGGGAGATTTTAGATTTTTTTTAAAACCTTCCTTATTATCCTTCTTACGTGAGGTAAATCTGGATTTTCGTCTGACTTTATTGGTCACAGTTCCTGCTGTTTCCCACTTTTTACTTTTTGCTCCGTCTGTAGGAGAGAACATTTTGTTATTTTCCTGCAAATGGTTTTTTTAAACTATGTGGATCATCTGAGTGAATTAAATGTCATGTAAACTTATCTGTCTCATTTTAAAGAATGACTGAGGTAAAAGCTTTGAATTGTTTCCTGTTATCTTTCTAACCCAATAAATCAGTAAGTCCTGGATTTGTAATTCAACCAGATCAACTAAAATATGTGAAGTGTGCATTTATTTTTAAAGAATTGTATTTACAAATTATTATTAACTTTGGATTTTTCTCTACTGAAGAGGTCACAATAATAGCTCAAACTGAATACTATTTATTGATTATTTGTTTTGACTTTACCAGTATGCTTTGTGTTGTATAGTTTTGTTATTGATTTTGGTCATCTTTCTGCAGGATGCCCTGCCATTAATGACGATTTTGTTGTAAATAAAAACTGTTTTTATTGAGCCCTGCCACTTTAAGTAAAGGTTAAATAACTAAAGCATTGCCTGAAAGTCATACACTATTATATGAGACTAGTTCTGAAAACATTTGAGTCTTTTATTAAGGTTGTTTGACAAGTAGGTAACTGAAGATGGTAGTTATTTTGCCAGTGCAGCAGCATCAATTAAAACATTTAACAATTCAGTTTTTTGCTTATTCTGTTTAATCTATTTTAGCCAAGTTTTTTGTTTTTGTAGTGTTTCCAATTGAGCATTTTGCAGCTTGCGCAACTCAAAGGAATGTTTATTCATGAACAGATTTAACATCATCCTATAAGACAAGAATTTATCAAAATATCGGTTTAGTCAACTGGAAACAAACAGGTGAAGTAAATAGACTGAATTCTGACGACTGATAAGTTTTACACTACATTCACACACCAGTTGGTAAGCAACTGGGGCTAAGTGCCCAATGGCATGTTGACGCTGTCACAGGAGGAAGCTGGAATCAAACCTACAACCTTTTGATTGCAAGACGATTAACTCTACCATTGATCAACAGTCTTCAATAATGCATTGCAGCTGTCTGGTGGTAGCTAAGCAAGCATACCTGCCTTGCAGCAGCAGTTTGTTCTCATTACTGCCACCTTGTGGTACAAACAAAGAATTACAGTCAGGTGTGACGACAATGGACTTAAAAATCAACGGATTTTTGTTTAAAATTGTCAACATTGCGTGCTGGAATGACTATTTAAAGATCTGAAGTAATCAGTTCTCATCCAAATATGCAACTGCAGTAAAAAGATACAAGTACTTATTTATTTTTATTTAATTATATGGTGGCCCTGAAGTGTTTTTGGCTCTCCTGTGTCTCTGGGCACTGAATGGACGCTCACAAGCACACTTAAACCCTCATGCAGACATGTAAATCAGGTCTAATTGTAGTGTTTGAGCTGCAGACTAATCTGGTTAGAACACGCTCGGCTAATTAGCAAAAGATGAACTGACCTCACTTGCTATTTGACCTCCAGCACTTATACATCATGTTTATAGAAAGAAAGAAAGAAAGGGAGAAAGAAATGGAACGAGCTAGAATAGCAGATTTACTTCCACTCCAGCATCTGCTAATGAAATACTTTCCTTTCTCCCTCATGGGCCACAAGACTGATTTAACAGCCTCATTCACTGCTATAGATTTACCTGTTGTTTCTTCTGCCATAAAATGGGTTTTGGCTTCATTCAAGGATGTAGCGCTGGTTGAGGAGGTGCACCTCTGTGGGGGTGGAAGGCACACTGCGATCACATCCTCCAATGTGTCAAAAGTAATTAGGGTGATCGGAAAGCATACCCTATTATGCACAGAGAGGTGTGTGCCGTGTGCCGTTAATTAGAATGATGAGTAGACTCTAATAAGACGAGCTCAGACCATAAAATTCAGCACTTGTCTGGTTTTGTTCTGTTTAGGCTTCTTTTCTTCTTTAACGGAAAATTTACAAGGCATGAAAAAAAGATTTAGGCCTCTTCATTAAATGGCCACTCCGCCCCCACTATCAAGTCTAAAAACTGAGTGAAATAAGAGCCTTGCTAACTTTCTGTTTTTACCAGCAAATTAATGATTACATTCATCATTAAGGAAGACCATGCAAACAGAGATTTATGAATAGATTTCTTGAAAGCCCAGTTAAGAATGTGTAAAGCCTCTTTATAACATTGATTTGAAAAGATAACACAAGATGTCGGATGTACTGAGGAAATAAAACTTCCTGTCAGTGTTTAAACATTACCTCTCACTGGGTCATGATGCTCAAGCTGTGTGTTAGATCTAATAACACAAAATGACAAATTATACGACCTTCCCAAGGGTTTTATGTGCAATCAATTTTCAATAACTGTATTATGCTGTATGCATAGTCTATAGTGAGTTTTTCTAAGAATGTGCCATTAAAATTTAGTTTTGAAGCCAGAAGACGGTGGTTGGCTACAAAAACAAAGTTGTGCATAAATGTATGTAAATCAATCATTTGTAGAACTACCTTTTTCTATAATTACACCTGTAGATTTTTGGGCATATGTCTTTACCAATTTTGTGCATCTATGGTAAATATCTGCCAATTTCTGATTGCAAAATAAGTCAATCAAGGATGGAGAGTGTCTGAAAACTGCCATTTTCAACCTTGTTTCAAGGTCATGTATGTTGCAGCTAATGGCAAACTGCAAGCTGGAATCCTGGATTTGCTTCAACTTGGGTTTTGTTCAACAATTGCTCTATACGTCGGACTCAAATAGAGATTTGTGAAGAGCAGAATACTGTTGCCTGTTGGCACACTGTTGTCATTACCTTCAGATCTCTGCAAGTTGCTTAAAGATGCCATTGGCCTCTTGGCTGCTCTTGGTAGGTATGTAGTTGTGCCATATCCTTTAGTTTTAAATCAGATATTAAAAGCTAAGGGTATTTTTTAAGAAATGTTGTGTTTTTTGTTATTTTAACCATGTTTCCATCAATGTTTTGAAGCATTGCATTAGAAAAGGTTGATGGAAATGACAAAATTGGAAATAATTTCCTCAATTTTATAAAAAAAAAGTTTTCTCCCTTTTTAGTTAATGCACTAAAACGGAGATGGGAACATGTTTGCCAAATAAGTGCTGATGTAATGAATCACAGTTGAAACTTTCAGGTCAGAGTGGATAACTGTTTTTCTGAAATGTGTGGTCCATGCTAGTTTGTAACACTTTTATTACAGCATCGTTTACCGTCAGCAACTGATGAAATCATACTTTATGTAGCCTGGTTGACTCGATCCAAACAAGTTGATGGAAACATGCAGAATTAGCTTTTTTTTTTTTTTTTTTTTGGTGACATTTTAAAAGCTCACCAAAACCTTGGTGAGCTTATAAAATGATAAGTTTCTCTCCATAATTATTGGATGTTTCCAGCCGATAATTATGGAGGGAAACATAATTATTGGATGAAAAACATTTCATTGGTATCATTTGTTCTGCAGTATGCTTTAATAAACCTACGAGATCTTCACTGAACAGCTGTATTTATACTGAGATTTATTAAATGGGTGAGTTGTGGAGGCAGTTGGTTGCACTAGATTTTATCTATAAATCAGAATAAAGGGGGCAGAATACAATTAAAATTTCTATTTGTAAAAGAAAAATGAAAACCATAGACCTGTTAATTTCACTGTTACACAGTATTTTCTGCTGGTTTATTTTAAAATCCCAATTAAATATCCCAGTGTTTGTGATTCAATGTGACAAAATGTGAAAACGTTTAAGAGGTATTTGGACTTGTAAAGCACTGTGTATAAAAATATTTTGAAAGGTAAAAATGATCTAGCAGGCGAAAAAGGCTTCCCATGAAAACACTTTTAAAATTCTTTCTGAAAACTCGCCGCCAAAGCTGCAAATTAGACAGTGACACCATTTTTGTAAGCTTCAGTAGAAGACTTTGAAAGTAGACATTTGGGATGAAAATTAAAACACAATCTGGAGAAAGAGTTGGATAAAAAAAAAAATGAGGTTGCTTCATAAATTAGGTGAAGTTCCTGCAAAAAAGACAAGCATCAAAGTAAAGGACAAGTAAAAGATGGAGAGGCAGAATAAGGAATATGAAGAAGTTGGGGACGATGTGAGGAGGAGGGGAGCTGATAATGAGAGAAAAGGATGACTATATGAAAGGCTGCAAGAGGAGTGCGTGTTGAGAATAAAGGCAGAGGGGGAGTTGTTTGCCTGAGGGCGCCTCATGGTGTGATGTCGTTGAATCTTCACACCATGTTTTGTTACAAAGGGCTGTGTAAGGGTCTGGCTTATCAACTTGCCAGCTAACTTATGCTGGCTGGAACATCTCATCTTGACTTCTTACGGCGTTGTCACTGGTCATTTTGCGCACATTAGTTTAATTCAACCCCAAGAACCACAGAAGAGGTGTGATAAAGGCACCGTAGTTTGAACTGGAGGCCATAATAATGTGCATTAATGGAGCAGAAACACAGAAAAGTTTTTAGCAAATAAGGTTGCAAGGATTTGTCTTTAAAAAAGCAACAGTTATTATTGGAAGGTGTTTTAAAATTGGTGCTAAATTTGTTAAATATTGGCATGTTGACATATGACCAAAATTCAGTTGTGGTTGTTGAGTATGTTGCAGATGAATGACAAATTTTTACTGATGTCTATCAGTAAGACTGCAAACATAAAGCTGAAAAAAACGAAACAAAAAAAAACCTGTTGTCCAAAATGTCATGAATTCTCAGTTTTTCTACTGGTCTGTACTTGGATTAATATGCAAATTTCTGCAGGTTATTGGTTTTCCTACAAATTATTATTTTTATTAAGTTTTCTAGGTGTCATTTAACCCTCCTGTGGTCTTAAGAGACGGGGGAAGTTGGACCCCATGAGTTTTTTCTTCTGTGGCATTGATCCTGTGTGTCCTTTTCATGATTTTTATTTATTTTTTTTTGTGTGTGTGTGGTTTTGGGACTTAACGGTTTGATGGGACAACCCCCCACTTCCCTTCTTTCCGATTATGACATATGCCGTACTCCTCCTGAGCGTCATGCTAAGGGGTTAAAAAATACAGTTTCTAGAAAGAAATGGCTTAACTGGTTGGTATGATTATTATTAGATCCTAAGATAACGTACAATGTGACCATAAGCTGTTTAGATGATTGTAAATTTGTTCTTCTTTATTTGTTTTGCATTATTCCATGACTCTGAATACTTAATGTAATACAACATATGTCCTGGAAATTATTACAAATTTAGCTGACATTAATTAGATGCTGTCATAGTTATGTGTGATTTGGTTAGAATGCTTTAGGTAATTCTCCAGAAAATCAATACTTCTGAATCACAAGAAAAGCAAGGCAGCAGCTGCACAATGCCAACCATTTTATTACAAGAATTTTATTTGTATTTTCTTTTTAAGCTTTCTTCTTTAAACTAAAGAATTGTCTTAGGGTGTGTTTTAGGGAAAGTTGAGTTTCCATCTTAGGTTAGAACAGCTTCAGATTTCTAATTTGTCTCCACACATTTTCAAATTTCCTGGAGAAGAAGCAGCAGCAGCCGTTCCCCTCACAATCTCATTTGTTATCTAGGTCAGCAGTTGTCCCTGATCACAAAAAGAGCAATATGAATAGACACGACGCTATGTTAATGAATAAGCTGAAGATTTTTTTAATGCTTTCTACAAAACAGCTTTTTACATGAGTGGCTCAACAACAAAATATCAGTTTTGTCTTCAAGAGGACATTGAAACATCCATTTTAATGTATTAGTGCACCTGAGAAATCATGGGCAAGCCCCGGTTGAGTGAGCAACTGGGACATGCATTATTTTTACACAATATCTAGATAAGTTTGTTAATTTTTCTTTATCGCTGGTTGTGGCTGTAGCAAAGTGAGAAGATGGGTGGATGGATCGACAGACATTTTCAAATATCAAAATTAAATTCCATATTTTTCAGACTGGACAGAAGATCTGTTAAAAAGTTAGTCTGCAGCCTGGATCAAATGGATTACGTTTGTCATTACTGGGCTACATTACTTCTACTTTTGTTTGTACTGTGTTACCCAAAGGCCTCTCCTAATTATGGATTCTTATCCAATTTTCATCACAGTGCTAACAGAATAGAGGAAAACGTATTGCACACACTGTGCGAGGTGGGCTTTTATGAGTTTGAATGGCAGACACCACAAAGCGGCGCCGAAGCTGGCGAATAATGAACAGACTATTAATTAAACCCATACCTGTCCTCTTTCTGCAGTGCATTCTTTTCACCTTTTTCTGCCTGTCTGTCTCCCTTTTTGTCTGACAGAGACGGTGATGGATACACGGACGGCGACGGCTGAGCTCGGCTGGATATCGTTCCCTGCCAATGGAGTAAGAACAATGTGGAAAAGCTGAGCTGTATGTGTGCGTCAGTCTGTGTATGTGCAGCCACCCATGGGGAAGCAGTTTGACTACACTTTACAGAGGTCCATTAACGAGTCAGTCAAAATTTTAATTACAGTGCCAAGGTGACATCAATTAACCACTGCTGATGCAGAAAGAAAATACATTCCAAAAGATCAGAACAGTACCGCAAATGAGTCTGTGATAGAACGGAATGAAATGAAATAAAAAGTTGTTTTTTCTATGACCTGCCTTTAAAATCTAGTGATTTCTTTAAAATTCAGCCTGGCAACTAGCTGGTCACAATGGTCTGGTGTGCGAGTATGTTTGAGGTGAGTAGCTCTAATTGTGATGAATGGATGTCCCTGTGCAGCAGAGAAGGTTAGAGCAGAGAAAAAGACAATGAAAAGGGAGGAAGAGGATGGGGAAAAAATTGGGAAGGAGTGATAGAGAAAGTTTAATTCGTGTCTGGTTTTAGTAAACCCATTAATCATCTTGCTTTCTTACTGGCTCTTCCTCTGCTTCCTTCCCATCTTGCACCCCATTGCCCCGTCTTCGCTCAAACATTGCCTAGTGGGAGGAGGTGAGCGGCTACGACGAAAACCTTAACACCATCAGGACTTACCAGGTGTGCAATGTATTTGAGCCAAGTCAAAACAACTGGCTGCTCACCACATACATTGACCGGCGGAACGCACAACGAATCTACGTGGAGATCCGCTTCACAGTACGGGATTGTGCTTCCATACCAAGTGTCCTGGGCTCCTGCAAGGAGACGTTCAATCTTTACTACCTGGAGACTGACAGGACTGTGTCAGAGAGCATCAAAGGGGTGGAGTATTGGGCCAATGCCCCGTTTTTAAAGGTAACCTCAAACAATCTCAATCTCAAAAAAACTGAAGTAGGTTGTATCTTTCATTCCACAAAAGTCAAATACACCATTCAGGCACAACATGATGACCATCTGCCTAATCATGCTCTGGTCCCCTCTAACTGGCAAAACCAGTCTGACCAGTCAAGGTATGCTCTCTGCTAGATCCCTAACAGTGTTGGCAGCACATTTTTTAAATCCTGTAAGGTGCAAGTTGGGGGCCTCCATGTATTGAAGTAGTTTATTTAGCACTTTCTACAAATGCTACATTGGATTGACATCCAAAGTATTTGGAGGTCAAGTGAATAGTTCAAACTTACATGCTCCACCAACCATCTTTAGACAATTTTTGCTTTATGGTAAGGACTGTTTTTCTTCTAAAAGAAGCCACAGCCTTAAGGGAGTATCATTCCCTACTGACTTTTCTGCAGCTCTGCGCTAAAAACTGTGATGCTCTCTATTTTCCACCATCTTTCTTTCACTACCAGGATTCATTTCCTCAGTTGTTTTAGCTACAGCAAATCATCGAACCATGAGTCGGTGTTCCCTCCTGACGTAGATCAATGAGTCTTGGCCGTATGACTTTGCTGTCAGCTCATCTTTGGGCCATTTATTGTAATGTCTAATTTAAACAAAATAAAGCATCACAACTAAGTAAATACTGTAAGAAAGTAAAGTTAAATTGTAAGTGAAGATAAAACTATAAACTATATAACTATAAAAATTTAATGCTATTAAAAAAGAACCAATACAGCAGAATAAAAAAACATTACTGTAGAAAACCTATTTAACCCTCCTGCAGTTTTAGTGGAAAGCTCAGGACGGTTGCGGCAGATGTCACTGTCGGCATGTCCCGTCAGACTGTCAGTTCTCAAAACTACACACAAAAATCTTGTAAAAGCAACCCCGCTGGACCGTGCATAGAGTAAAAAGCTTACGGGGTTCAATTAACCCTGACTTTAAGACCACAGGAGGCTCTTAGCTGCATTTATTTATGTTTAATATGTCAGAATTGCCCATGACTGCACCTTGATGCATCAAAAAATGTATGGATTAGGTGCAATGATGAAAATATAACTAGTTTTATTCACATCACCTATTAGTGTTTGCTATCTTATGCCTGATTGGTGTATATTGGCAGTGCTGGTGTGCATGCAATCAGTCAATACTTTTGCAAATTCACCAGTGCTCAGTCATCTCTTTAACCGCCATATTGGATTTACTCCCAGTGAACCATCTACTTCTTCCAGGTGGACACCATTGCAGCTGATGAGAGTTTCTCCCAGGTGGATTTTGGGGGTAGGCTGATGAAGGTGAACACTGAAGTTAGAGGTTTTGGACCTCTCTCCAAGGGCAAAGGCTTTCACTTGGCTTTCCAGGATCTGGGTGCTTGCATGTCCCTTTTGGCAGTTCGAGTATTCTACAAGAAATGTCCAAGCATTGTGCAGAACTTTGCTTTTTTCCCTGAGGTATGCTAAAGAATCCAAAAATTATCTTTCCATTCTTTCTTGTTAAAGGGTGCGTTTTTTTTTTTTTAATCAATCTTTTTTTTTTGTCATCCAGACGCTGACAGGAGCAGAGTCCACATCCTTGGTTATCTCCCGAGGAAGCTGCATTCCAAATGCTGAGGAGGTAGACGTGCCTATAAAGCTCTACTGTAACGGAGATGGAGAGTGGATGGTCCCGATTGGCAGCTGCAGCTGTAAGGCCGGCTACGAGCCAGACAATGGCAACGTGTGTCGAGGTAAGTCTTTGATTTAGAGAAGTCGCGATGCCTAAGAAAAAATGTTTTTCAGAAAATAAGTCAAGTGTGTTCTGAAGTTGCTGGCCCAGTAAATGCTTGCATGCTGCACATGCAATTTAACAAGGCAGAGTGACAGCAAATCAATATTGTGCAAACACGTTTCCAATATTCTGTCATAGTAATGGCAGCAATCAGCATCTGAAAGCAGCAAGAGATGACAGATCATGCAAATGGGCTTTAACTACTCAAAGTATTGCTGTAATCATACATGTATCATCAACATTATTACCAAGCCTTTATTAATATCCTGACTTGGTTTACAAAATATTATTATAACGGCCTCATCAGACTGTATGGTTATGTTGATTCTATTTAAAAAAACAGTCCAGTTGGACAAACCATTGCTTTTTGGCAGTCCCAGCTGAATGATTCCATGCACATATATTGTAACTACACAATACCATGTATTTTTGCCCAAGGGGGGGGGCACGCAAAGCACCATATGTTCATATTTGCCGAGCCACCCTCTGATAAATGTGGCACAAAAATAACTCCTCTTCCCCCAGTGTTCCAGATATCTTCACCTCTTTTTCCTCCTTTTTATATCTGGCCTCCTTCCCCATTTCCTCTCAGAAATAGTACTCATCATTTCTTATTCTCCCCAGAGAGTCTCATCCATTTTTTTCAGTGTGTGTGTGTGTGTGTGTCTTGGGGGGAGGGAACTGTGATGTATGTTCATGTGGTGAAATAAGTGAGACCTCTTCCTCCCATGTTAATTACTTTAGCATATTTCTGCTGCAAATTAGAAGAAAGAAAGACAGACTGACAGATGCGTAGTATGTAGTCTGCCTCTTGTTAAACACATTAAATACTTTGACTGAAATGCTTGTCAGGGCGCTGATGTCAGTTTGCGTTGTGCATTGGCAACATTTCTCATCATGTGACATTTGAGTGTTTGAACGATGTAAAACAATCATGAGTCGTGGGAATGATTGAACCTTTTACTGTGAGTCTGCTCCAAACACTGGAAAGCATAGAGTGTCAATTACTTTAACTGCAAATGTCTTCAGTTTTGCTGTTGAGTAAGTTAGCAAGGTGCCTCAAAGTCTCAACCAAAAGTGCTTTTGTTGTTTAGGAAATGGCATAATATTTTTCAAACAAATATTTTGATCAAAACCTTAAGTTTGGAAAAGTAAATAGATACTTTGATTTTTGCAAATAAATCTCACAAAAACATTGTGATTAGAAGTCAACTAACTATATTAGTTCAGTTAAAATAAGTTTATTTTAATGTGAATTGTTACATACAAGTTAGTAACTGGTGTAAAAATTGTGTTAAATGTTTTTGTGTTGGAGAGAATTCCTGTTTTAGCTAGTTTAATGACAGTGGCAATGGAAACTTGTCATGAAAAGAAACTGGTGTGTGGCACAAAAGACACATTAGCAGTTTTTTTTTACTTGGCTGTATTTTCTATTTCCACTCCTGCTTGTCAGTTCCATGTTCAGGCTCCACGTTCATGTTATGCTCTGTAATAATTGTTGTTGAATTGTTGTAAGTTTTGCTTTTATTAAATCCTTAAAATGCACAGTTTAAGCAGCTCTCTGCACTTTGGCTCTGCTTTCACCTTTCATGACAACAAGTTCAAAGGATGAAAAGGCTAATCTGTAAAACTCGCTGATAACAAAACCTTATGACACTGGACAAAACTAACAAATGAAAATACGAACATAGAAAACAGTATAAAGATTATTGAAGTATATGTAACTCAAACTACTCTGTAGTGAAAAATATTTGCTATGATTACCTGTGTTGGATAAATGATGTCTGAAAGTATTCTTCCAAAAGCAAGAGCATGTGTTTGTTTCAGCTACCAACCATGCTCTGCTTTTTTGTAAAAGTAGGCTACCCAAATTAAAACTTCTGCCAAATTTAAGGCTTAATATCACTGATTTTGAGATGGGATTAAATTGCTTTATCAAATGAAATAACTCTTCTTTCAGTCGCTGAAAGATTTAATTTTTTTTTAATGTGCTCACGGTTAATTTAGTGTAAGCTGACTCTCAGAAGTCATTTTTCATTTAAATTGATTGTCTCTCATTTGAGTACTCAAACTAATAACAGCCTCACCTGACATATCTCTGATTTCTGACGCTGTGTCAGCATACACCTGCTTGATGCTCTTATCTCCGAAAAAGCGAGTTACGGTGTCGAGGGACAGTGTTTGTCTTGTCTGTCTTCCCCAATCTGGCATCTTCTTGGTTGGCTTCCTTTGCCAATCAGCTGATAAAACCTTGGCAGGAAGCTGGACTCACTACTGGAACAGATGGTCATCTCTTTGTGAGGGTTTGAGCATGTCATGGCACAGAGATGGTGTTTATTTTGCACCAAAACCGCGTATTGTGCAAACCATACGGCACAATTGGCTCGTGATCAAAGTCATGTGTGTGCATATTCAAACGTGTGTTTTTGTATTTATTCTTGAAAAGCAAAGCAGTGTGTGTGCATACATTTTTCAGAGTCTTTTTGCAAAACAAAAATGCAGTAGTTTAAGTGTGCATATCCCATATGTGCATAAACAGCTTGTAAAAAGTTAGAGATAAACAATAGAAATGCTTCTTTTAACCCTTTATCTCGCTAAATCTCTTACTTCACTGTGTTGTCTCAAAACCTATTTTAACCAGATTGGTTCAGTGTATCTTCAGTGTTTTGGCCACTGTGGTTCAGTCGATAGATGGCTGGCCACTCAAACATTCAAAGCTCTTTACACTAGAGCCACATTCTCCCGGAAACTCGCAAAAGTCTACACCCATTCATACACAAACACTGTTAAGCATCGGTATAGATTTTGTGATTAATATCTCTCTTTATAATGTTGTTTTGAACTGAGTGATAATCTTTTAATCAGATAGTTATGAATTTGAGTACAGTGTCCTACTGCAAGTTGAAGTTTCCCAATCAAGACACTGAAGTTGCCAACCAATCTGCATATCAAAGCACTTTGAGTGGTCAGTATGACTGGAACTGTACTAGATTATTTACCATCTAAACTTAATATAAAAATAACTATCAATTGATATATATTGCAACATTTATAGGATTTTTAGCTATGGCTAAATTTACAGACCCCCCTGGATGGACTGGTTGTAAGTAAAATGAATAATGCAACTTAGTTATTCTGATATTAAAAGATTACTGAATGTTATGCATTGTTTGTTATTTCAGAAAAAATATGTGGAATAGCACATTTAACCTGCACTCACCTGCTTTGCATCTGAGGTTTCACTAGTTTGACATATGGCCACACTTGGATATGCACAGATAGCTGTACAGAGAGGTATGAAGAGGTAAATAATAAAGAGAGAGAACAAGACCTGTTGCTATGGTGACACACCTCACGTGTTTGAACAAGGTTGGTTGAATAAATGACCTTGACGATCCAGATGCCCTTCTGCCTTTTCAAGAGACAAAAAAAAAAAAGACAAAATGATGGTTTGCTACAAACCGTATTGGAAACACAGAGAACACGTGGAAGATGGTGACCAAAATGTCATTTTTAGGCTAAAGTGTGACAGAAAACTAACACTGCATTTCACAATGAAACAATTGATGAAGTACCATTAGCAGGTGGCAGTACTATGTTTTGGAGATTTTTTTTTTCTTAAGCATGGTGAGGAAAGCTGGTCTGTACTTCAAGAAAACCAGACTTCCAACAGGACAACAACCCTGAACAAACATCAACAGCAAAAGCAGAAAGTTGTAGATCCAACCTTGTTTATATGTTAAAGGATCAGTCAAATTTCAACCCAGACGACTAAGAATCATAGATGTTTTTCACCCTATCTGAGTAAGCACACACTATTTTTCATAGGAGAATGGACTGAAAGTGCTGTCTAGATGTGCAAAGAGAGAGAGAGTAGAGAGACCTGCAGCTGTAATCTCAGGAAAAAGGTGGTTGTGTAATATAGTGTCTCTGAGGGGATAAATAAGGGCCAAGCAAGAAGAAAATTACAGTTGCTTTCATTTTATCAAAGAGCAGAAGAAAACAACAAACAATGGATTTAAAAGGTAAGTTTAGAAATATAAAGTGCAACTTTTTATTGGTTTACTATAATGTCCCACATTACTTATGGAATATGTGTGTTTAATCTGAAGGAATGGAAAATGGATATCAGTTGTCCGCAGTTTGTGGTTGTTAATACAGTTTTCACTGAAACAAATATCTTAGAAATTGAACTGTTCACTTGAAACTGTCTGTATTAACAAAACAGCTTAGTAAGGAGAAACAAAAAATTGTGTTTTTGTCCGTATTTCTCAGCTCTATGCTAAATATGTCTTACTCCTTTCATTTGACAGTTATGCTTTTTATTGCACATAATTCTAGTAAAATTACTTGCAATTTGTGGCTGTGATGCAGAGAAAATGTGAAAAGTTTCAAGCAATATGAATCTAAGTCACTGGATTATTTAAATGACAGTATTGTTGTAGTTTCGTAAAGCTCTGTGACTGAGTGCAACATAATACAGTGTAAAATCAGACCTCTGGGAATATGCTCCCCCCTGTAAAAATCAACTAAAAACAAAAGCATCAGCCTGTTTTTGTTCAGAGGAAGCATGCTATGATGACATTGGGAGCAAGAAATGAAAACATTGATAATTGAGTTTTTTTCCACACTTATTCTGTTTTCCCTGTTTGTTTTTATTGCAATTTTTGTCCTAACTCTTGCTTTCTCAGGACAGATTGCTTCCTTTGTACAATATTCCCGTGTCTAAAACCATGCCATGGTTGACAGTAAAGCTTTGTTACAGAGAAGGAAGAGAATTGAATCTAGTTATAGACCAAATTCAAAGTTGGAAGATCAAATCCTCTTTGTAAATAACCATGTTGTAGTTTCACAGCAGCATGGTCAGGGAGGTTTCAACTGATTATTCATACACAAGATTAAAAATGGAACAGTATTTTTGCCAGTCCGTCTGAAGAAGTGGGATTATGTAAATGAAAAGCATTTTTGTTGGGGAATGTGTGAACTTTGACTCTGGTTGTAGTAGTTGATGCACATTAATGAACTTTGTGTTCCTAAAAGGGATACCACTGCTTCACATAATCTTATTTCTGCTCCGTGTGGTAGAGATAGTCACAAAGTTCCTGTGTGGATATTTTTTTTTATGCTGTTCCACTTTTAAAGGGCTGCAGGGACTTATTAACTGGTAGCTTCTTTTTAAAGCCAATCATTCAGATGTTTCCCATAATTTATTTTATACTCATTAATTTTCCCATTGTAATGTTCTGTGTGTTATGATTTGTCTCATTCCTACTGGACTACAAGGTATATAATCAAACATGTAACTGACTAAGAAGCTAATATTCTTGGTTCAGCTCAAGTCTCTGAGTAAATCAAAAATTCCTCCCAATAGATCAAAACACAAGGGATCCATCTAGAACTGGAACGGAAAATGGAGAAAAACTTATTTGTATCTGAATTCCCTTAACGGTAATGCATATATTTAGTTGTATTCAGAACAGGTGTGTGCCCAACTTTTTACGCAGTCACAAGAGGTTATTATTTATAATTGGATAAATGCCTTTGATGTTTGCGATGTTCTCGCTGCATGCAGACAGAAAGCATTGTGTTGCTAACAGCTAAATGATGCAGCACTTTCAGACTATTCTGACCCATGCCCTGGACTCAGCAGCAAATGTAGCCCATTTGGTGTTCTGTCTGTGACTGCAATGATTGTGAAGTGTTTTCTGTCCCTTTATGCTGGAACTCCAGCAACTAGCATCCTTTTGAAAGCATATAGAGATTTCAATCTGCTATTGTGCCTTCAATAAATAATGTCTGGTTACACAAAGCTCCTTTGGCATTACCTTAGCTTTTTGAGGGTGGATTGCAAATAATAATAAAAAAATGAACCAAAACAAGAAAGTGGGTTATCAAATTGGCCATGGTTTAGAAAAGATAAGTTGTGCTGGATTTTCTTGTCCTGCTGAGGGGCTTTTGACAGCACAAAAATTAGAAACATTATAATGCTGGATATGAACAAATAGTTGATTTATCTAAAGTGTCAATTTATTTATTTTTTATTGATAGACTGATTACAGCAGTGCTGTAACCTGTTTTAAATGTTTAACAGATTTTGGATATGGTTGGTTAATATACTTGAACATTTTCAGAAATCAGGAGAAATTTAGAAAATATACACCAAGCAGGATGGCATGAAAAAAAACAGGATGAAAATATCAAGTTTGTTATCCATCCATCCATCCATCCATCCATCCATCCATCCATCCATCCATCCATCCATCCATCCATCTTCTTTACACCCTT
>CAEFZY010016318.1:0-75082 GCA_903066815.1 Brachyrhaphis roseni
TATATATATATATGCATAAATACATTTTCTTTATTTTGTTTCATTTCTTAAATGGTTTTTCTGATGTAACAGACTTTCGAATAAAATTTGCCTCCATCAGGGTTAACCAAAAATTAAAAGCAATTCCCGTGGGTATTAAAACTGACAGATTTTCTGAATCTGTGTATTTTCATGTGTGTTTTTATGCCCACCGTGTTTGTTAAGATATTTTAACCCCTTCCTCACCGTTCATTTGAAACAAGTTACATTTCCAGATTCAATTTGAGAGCAACAAGCTGTTCCCTGTCACAATGACCAGATTTACATGTGGCTTCTACAACTCCGTCACCACTTAGGCCACCTGTCAGCTGAGCACCATCAGCATCTCAACTTGGCTCACAAATAAGCCGCTCATTCACTGGGGATATGACAGATGCATGCTTCCATGTTGATGCTTACACATATTTATCCCAAACAGACTTGGGTCCATTCGGTGTTCAATACAAGCATTAAGGGCTCCGGGAGAAAATGTCAAAAGTTTGTGGCGGCGAGTGATTTAAGGCGCCTCTAAAGCTCGCTCTGCTTCTTCTTCTGCTTTTTGAAATGGGAGCTTTCCTTGTGTGCCAGCCTTTAGAGTTGGGGTTTAACTGTCAGGAAGGGGATAGATTTATTTCCCTATAAATCACACACACTCTCTGTGGTAGGACTCGGAGCATAATGTAATCTACACATGTGCACATGTGAGTTGTGAGGGTGTGGCCGATGTTGCTGCTGAGCTTTGTGACTCAAACTAAATCAGATTTTTTATTTTAAAGTTCCTACATTTGCTTTGATTTTACAACATTTTAACAAAACTTTATAGCCCCTTAAAGGATTTTCGCTTTTTCTCCCATTAACAGAAAAAGAAAAAAAGTCTCCTCCTCGATGTAATAGGAGCTGAAAAAAGTGTACAAAGAGGAGGAAATGTTTCGCAGTAATTACAACACAGAGAACGAAACTCACGATGAAAGCTTCTTTTGAAACAGCCTTCCTCCCTTTGGGCTTCTGGGGATGCCTCTCGGAGCTTCTGCAGGGAACCATAACTACTACCGCAGGCCTTTAAATCCTCAGTTTGATGGCTTGAGGATTCAGCCGGAGGATTTGAGAGAGAGGTAAAAACTGCACATCCTTAAGAAAACAAAGAGCATTTCCTTCCTCGTGTCAGGATGAAAAAGAGAAGAGGGGGAAAAAATAGAAATACATACTAATTCATCATTGGCTTTTACTACTCCTTGATGGTCCATAACTCACTCTGACCATGATTCCCTCTTTCCCCCTTCATACCTACCTCCATCACGCCATCTTTTAATGACCTTATTATAGTCAACTCTACATTGTACAATAAAGGTTAACACTTTGAACTGATCCATAGTATGACTAACATATTTTTACGATATCTCCCAAATTATATAGTAATGGAATAACTGTAAAAAAGGTTGCTTTTTTTTTTCTTTTGAAATGGAGATGAGGAAATTGCACAAAGTCTGAGCGATGAAATGACGCAAAATCCTCAAATGATGCCTCAGTTGTTCTGTAATCCTCTAAAACACGTCCGGCAAATGGTCATTTTAATCACAAAATGTAATAAAAGCACAATGTAGCCGACAGACATGACATATGAGTTCATGCCGCAGCCTTTCTTGACACAGCTTTTAAGCATCACTGCCATATGGCAACTCGATTCGAGCGCCGTTCCAGTAGATTCCTGAAAGCCGCCTGGTAGTGTCATTGCTCATCCTGCAGAGAGTATAGAAAGCCCGTCTTCCTCTGTGGATAGCCCTGAACTGGCAGAACGGACAGATTGGTAAATATTTTGGCAGAATTCATGCATATCCCGTAGTCATACCCCTACCTACTGCTCGTAAGGTTCTGACGCTGAAACCTTTAGTGAAAAATTGAGTCATAAATCAAATAGTGAAACAATGGTAGCATTTACAGCTACTTTTGAAGAGATGAACTTCACTGGCAGTATCCTTTGGAAACTGGAGCCATAAATTTTATTACTATTAAATGTTTCTAAAGGGAGTTGACAAATAGTTGAATGGAGTTGATTTTCTCCTCCTGCTCTTGGCACGGTCAAGCGGGGGGAAAATTCCCTGTCTTGAAAGAAAAAAGAGTGCTCTCATACTAGTGCTGCCAATCCATTCATCTTGATGCAGTTTGAGTGTAATTTAAGCCTTTTTAAAATACCTTCTGAAAATACAGTGTTCTTAAGGGCAGTTCAGAGCATTTTATGAGCACAATAAAATTGTCACTGCATATGGATTAGATGGATATTGATATATGAGTATGATGGGGGTTTTTTCTCTGCAAAAACAACAGCTGTGTGTTAATTTGTCTGCTGCTGAAAGAGCAATTGTAGGCTGAAATTATTCAAAAGTAGCTCTTAACAGTCATTCATAATCCAAGATAAATAAAACAGCAGTGGCCTTACAATATTTTGGAAAAAAGCATATTCTCCCTTACATATATTTTGCTTTCTGTCACACTATTAACAACAAATTAAATACAGAATACAGTTTTCGAATGATTACTTTTTTGCTAAAGGAAACCTATGTTGCAAAATTCACATTTGGCACATTTTTGTACTTTCATTTGGGTTTCTACTACTTCTACAAACAATAATCCAAGCATTAAAAAAAAAAAAACAGTCGGTTTTTAGCAATAAGCTGAAAACAACTTATGTATTGGCAACAGTTGGTAAATGTTTCTTGGTGTCTGGAAAATGCCACAAATCAGCAGGCACTGCCGCTCACCTACCAAGCCCATTGAAGCCCAGCCTGTTGCCTAGCAACCTCAGAGAAGACCAGCCCGTTACCTAGCAACCCAAGCTGAGTTTTGGCATGTTTGTCAGCTGGTAAACCATTTGCTCCATTCTTGCTGATTGTGCGGGAGGCTCTACTCATGCTCTTCAAAGATATTTGGTTGTATCTGTTGCATCAGCATCTGTTTGTAGCCATTTTCATGTGGCAGTGCAAACGTTGAGTTGGGTCAGTGGCAAGCAGCAGATTATTTGTATTTTAAGTGACATGAGGCCCTAAAACAGCTCCTTCTGAAAATAGGCACAACTGAGCAGACTAAAATCTCATTATATAAGAATAATTTTGTGCAAAAAAATGTGATGAACATGTTTTGGATAGTCCATAGACCTATCTCAACATGTTCAATGAAACATAACCTTTAAGCTAAAAGATCAAATCATCAATCAACTGAGTGGCTCAAAAGAAAACATTAAGCTTTGGAAATGGCTTAGTCAAAGTCTAGATTTAAATCAAACTGAAATGCTGTGACATGACCATAAATTAGCTGGTGATGGCTAAAGAAATGCGTTTAATAACGTCTTTAGTGAGACGCAGTAAAAATAACTTGTTTTACTTTGAAAATTAGGTTCACATGCATGTCTTCTGAAATAAAAAGCTGAGAAACTAATTTAGTCCTGATATAAATACCCTCTCACTCTTCAGCTGAAGTGTGACATTATAGCAATTCTTTAGCAATTTTGGGAAGCAATGTGCCTTTCACTTACACAGCTGGTCACCAGCTTTAGGAGCACAGAGTGACACCGAGTTATTTCTATTATGCTCTTTTTACCTCAAACGTTTTCTTGCCTCATTAAACTGATTATATAATTGTTTGGTACCCCACTTGTCTTTTCTGCACTCTTCTGCATTTTTGTATGGTTATTCCAGATAGTGAAATATTCATTCTTTCTCATGTTTCAAAATCTGAAGATGTCAATGTAAAAACAGCAAATCCTTATACAAAATATAATCCAATAACATTTGAAATGCAAAAATGCGAAAAGGAAATAAAAAAACCTACAAGTTTTACTTGTACACTGTTTTTACAAAAGTGTAAGACATTTTTGAATGGTGCAAATATTCACACTTTGTTAAGTGTTTATGAGCGACGTATGTGGAAAGAAACTTTCTCTGTGGCGGCTGGTTTTTGAAAACCTGAAGTTAAAAGTTCAGGGTTTGTGTCCAGAATGTGTGGGGTCTGCAGGGACTTTATCTGCCCTTTTCCTGACCTAATTCACAGGAGGTACAGCCAAAGTACAGCCGTTCTT
Organism: Brachyrhaphis roseni; assembly: GCA_903066815.1. Taxonomy (NCBI): domain Eukaryota; kingdom Metazoa; phylum Chordata; class Actinopteri; order Cyprinodontiformes; family Poeciliidae; genus Brachyrhaphis; species Brachyrhaphis roseni. Next base: position 4,088 of record CAEFZY010016318.1, read on the forward strand.
CTAAACCATGTCTTTGGATGAGGACAATCACAGATCCCAAGAAATTTTGACTCCTACATTTACTTAAGTTTTGTTAATTATTGCCTGGAAAAATCTAAATAAAGTATCAAAAAGTTAACAAGACAACTAAAAGAAGTCCGTCAAACTTTCTTGATCAACTTTCACCTAGAAGTAATAAACATGAAAATTCCCAATGTACGATATTCTTCTTTCTATAGCACAAGTCACCATCACCTTCACATCTTTTTACATTCATTTTCCAAAAGCTACATTTTCATTCCTAAAGGATATTTTTCCTGTCAAACCAATTTCATTGGCCACCTTCCCTACTGTTAAATTTATTTCCTTACCCTGCTGCTAACAATTGGCAAGCCAAGCCACTGTGGGTGGAAAAGTTATGACAGTTGACATAATTGATTTCAAATGGGAGCTATTGTATCTCACACTGGGACCTGTTATTATACCTTATTTAAATTCATATATGATTTAAAAATGTTTATGTTTCCAAGGATTCTGGTGATTATTCATTCACACAGTGGAAGTTGCAAAGGCGGAAAATGAGATGCTTAATTTATGTGGCAGCGTGAACAAGCCTATTATCCACAACAACCGATTCATCACTTTCCTACATCCTGGTGTGTAACAGAAGAAACTGAATGAAGACATGCAGCTGTTTTATCTTCGATTGGCAGAAATCAACAGCACTGTCACGTTGCAAAAGGAAAATTGCTCACAAGGTCACTTAGGGGAGAAGCTCTCATCACTCATGCAGGCCAAAACATCAAGAATCTGGGAATAGCCTTAACGTCAGCTTGCCAGCAGCCCGGTACTCGTCCAACCACCGGATGATTTTGTGGAAAGAGACTTTCCCTACCATCGCTTTGGGTCAGTGTGATTTACGCACATGTTTACTGATGTCTTTCACATGGTCTCGCTCACTGCTTATTGTCTTCCACTATTAGTTCCCAGATGAATCACCAGCGGACAAATTGGGGGACGTCTCTGAGGATCTGCAGAATTTATGGGGGTTACGCATCACTACAGACCTCTCCATTGGCTTCCCAATGAAACGAGGAAAAAACAGATGGCGCACGGTCATGGCATGTTTGGAGATTGAAACACTTGGGTTTCATGGTACTTTTTATGCTTTTCTGCACATTTGCTTTACATCTTGTTCAGACATCATGCCAGGACCCCTGTTATCTTTCAGCATGTTAAACGTTTAAGCCCTAATGTAGGTCTGTGCCTTTTTTATGAATCGCTGACCCAGGCAAAATCCCTGAAACTGAGAATCCTGTTACTCACTCTGCCCCCTCATGTACTATCCTTGCTTACAACTGTATTCAGTTGTAAAGCTCTCATACCAAAGCAATTTTACTTTTCTGAAGTCTCTGTTGTGTTCCACATTCCTGTAGCCAGCTGGTAATACTCCATCATGTTTATGTTAATAGGGTAAAAATAAATGAAGCGCAGTGATTAAAGCAGATATGTAAATATTGTCCTGTGGAATTCATGGTGCTGGGAGCCCCACTGATTACCTTTAAGTAAAGAATAATGAACTCAGCTTAAAGTTAAGATGACAATGCAGCTATTCTCTCACAGTATCTGAGCACAGTTTTCACCGAGTTGATTTGATGCTGAATATATTTCAGAGATTGGGTCTCAATGGAAATCTGTACATTGTTAGAAATGATTGTAAAATGCAGCTTGCCTGAGACGGATCACTTCCTGGCTGCATTTACTGTCAGCTGGATTCTAAGCAGAAAAAAAAAATAACATAAATAATGTTTTGGGAGCACAGTTATAGCATTTTTATTCATTCTTGGATGCAACTTTTAGAGCCAGTAAATAATCTTAAAAGACACACCCTGGTCACTTTGGCAACATTATTCTTTTAGCATTATGGTAGCTTGTGACATTGAATGATTCCTTAATGGAAAATCTGCAAGATCTTTGGAGAAAAATGTCACATGTGTATCTTTAAGAGAGTAGGTTTTTGTATTTTAGATTAATAAATCATCAAAGTGATGTGAAAGCTAGTCAGATAGTTGCCTCCTTTCTAGCTAATTTTGGAAATTTAAAACATCTTAATCTGAAAAAACAGCAGATAAATGGGATACAATGGTGTATTGGCTAATATTACCCACCTGCACTTTTGTAATAGTGAATGTTAGATTTTTCTCTAACATGCACTAGAGTTTTCTGTGTTTTCTCTGTTTTCTCGACCAATAGAAGTCTATCATATTATAATAAAACGACATTAGTGTGACTCAGTTTGCGCTAAGGCCAGTAAAACATTTTTTTTGGGGGGGGACAAAGTTGAGACTTGCACATTCCACTCAAGTCAACCAAGTTTACAGTGACCAAAAACTAAGATTTTTAAACAGATTTTTCAAACTAAAGATGTTTAAAAATGTGTGTTGATCATTTTAGAGACAATTGGTTGAGGCCCATATGGTGATATTTTACTGTTTTAGCAAGAAACTACAATAATAATGAACCTTTTCTTGAGTTTACCACCTCCACCCCAACACACATCTATTTGTTTCACTCTGTTCTCATTTAACTTAAAATTGATGTAATTATAACAAAATTCAAGGACATTAATGGCTGAAAGGCAAAGAGTAAACCGTGTTGAAGATCATAACATTCTTTTAGTTGTAGCGTGTGTAAATGAACCTTTTGTGTGTGTGTGGTTGAAATGTTTGTTACCTTATGGGTGTGTCTTTTGTGGCAGCCATCTTGAAACTCTTCTAAAGTGGAAGTCCCGCCTCAAATCCTGCTCTTTCATAGGAAGAGCAGTGATAAGAGGTGGATTTTGATTGGTTGAAGCTTAAAGACATTAAAAGAATGAAATGATTTGTAAATTGAGCATTTGCATACATAAAATGCTTGCTTGACATTTATAATTGATAAATAATTCTTAGTGTTTACATTGTGTATGTGAAAGTTGACTTTATTGGCTTTTTCCCCACTCTGGAAGGCCGAGGTGACTGGCAGATGTAAATTGAGAAGGCAGGATTTAACCAGTATAAAGGTGTGCTATCAGGCTATGTTTGATTTTTTATTTTTTTTTAAACAGTGTAAGATGTATAATAGTTTGTTGTTCATTTTCAATATATCTATCTGTTCATTGTTTTCCAGTTATCCAAAATTAGGCTGCGAGGAAAATATCCCAGGCAAAGAGAAAGCCAGAATTCCTCCTCTCATCTTTTTCTCCTACTCTCCTCTTAATGCCTTTGCTTTTAGCATGAGAGATGCTGGAGTCTCAGCTAACATCCTGTTTGCTGAAGTTCGAAGGGAAGTGGTACGGAGTCACTGCTGGTGCCACGAAATCATTGAGGAAGTTTAACTCCTTTGGATAGACTTGTCCCTTATACAGCAGGTTTAAAAATGTTTTTAATGTATGCAGGTGAGACTGTTGGGCTTAGGACAAAGTAAGGGTAGAGTTTACCCAAGTTCTTCAAAAGTTCACAATTTTTTCTAATTTTATTGTGCATCAGCATGTAATTTGCATGAACATATAAACACTTTTAGCTACTAAAGTTAAATAGTAACAGAACCTCTCATTAAAAGATCTCAACTATCCCTTAAAGTGGAGTCTCTTTGCAAGTGCTTGTCTATGTGATGCAGCATATTAAAGTGAGGCATCAAATGAGGAGGAAAAAACATGTTCCCTTGATCGTCTTTAAATTAGAATAACGGAGTCTGTTTCAAACTGAAAAACATGTGCAAACCCTTTGAAGTGCCCTGGGAGAAGCTGAGGTGACTGCAGTTTCTCATTGTTTTCCTTTCAAACCCCCCAACCATTTCCTGCAAATAAAAGAAGTTAAACCTTAAAGGAGTGAACATCAGCTCAGTTCATTATGCTCAGCTAAGTGAAGACTTCCTAGTTCACGTACCACCTCACAACCCCCCAGAGAACCTCCTGCGACAGCTTTAAATGTTCCCACAGACTTTCTTCCAATATAATGCTGGAAACTGACCTGAAAGTCTAGATCTGCTTATATGTGGCACTTTACGATAGGCTTATCTAAGAAACAGAGGTATTGAACATTTAATTTTAAGAGAAATATTATTTCATTATTGCAGCTTCTATTCTTGCTAAATTTAACCAAACACCTTTTGCAGTCACAGTTGTGTGGCTGGGAGATGACCCTCAGGAGAGAAGCACTCCGAGCGAGAGGCCTGGCTGTATTTTTCTTCCACTTCTTCACCTGTCTTCAGACACCATTTCCTTTTTAAGTCCGGCGGTGCGGATTTACTGGGCTGCTTCCTTCCGGGACCCTGTGGAATACAACATTAAACCACAGGGAGGAGAGAAAACCTGTAGAGCACTAAAATAAAGTTATGTCAAAACCATTTTCCTCTTCCTGTAGTCTTCCCCCAAGCTCACAAGTATCCTCTGAGGGACGGCGAACATAACAAGCCATTCAGTTTATATGAATGGGCACTAACAGACTTTTTCGCCATTTTGATATGTCCAAATTTTGCAGGCATATCCTGTGGTCTATCAGACACAGCCTTAGTTTCAATTTAGCGTCTCCCTGAGGACTCCTGTCTTCCTATTTCATATGGAAATTGTATATGATTTTTTTTTCCTTTACCAATTCATCTGCTTCAAAGCTTAGGACCCATTTTATTCTAAAAGGAAAATGTGCAAGCTAGCGTTTCTTAATGTTTGGAGAAGAGTCAAACAAACAGCAGGAATGTCCTAACTTGGCCCTGTCCAACAGTCACTTTAGGAACAGTCAAAAAATAAATAAATGATATATCACTGTTTTAGCTGTAAGAAGTCTGCAAAAGTCTTTGGAAGAAGAAGAAAAGCACCTGTATTTTTATTGGAGAGGGCTTGCCTTATACTACTCCATAAAATTTGGACACCACCAAGGGGATAATTTCTGATGATCTTTTGAACAGAAGTGCGCCGTGCCTCAATCAGACTCAGCTCATGTCCGGAAGAAATGTTTGAGAATGATGTCAGTGAAAAGAATTGAATTGGGAGGGCAATTATTTTTATTTTGTATCAAATCTGTGTGGCTGCACGTTATTAAATAGAAAGCCTGGTTTATAATGACATTATTGAACTGTAACAAATGTCCGCACTCAATTGTTGATCTTAACAGACACCGATTTTTCTATACATAAAAAAGCTTTATTTATGGTTCTTCATAAAAGTAAATATGCTATAACATTTTTATCAGCCTACTGCATACTTTAAAAGGGTTGAAATAACCAAAAATATATTATAATGTGCATACCCATCATTAGTTAATGGGCATATTGCATGTTTTAAGAAAACAAGTATATGTAGGACTTTTAAAGACCAGTAGGAATTAAATATATGAAGTATATACATTAAAAATTGTTTTAGGCAATTTAATAATTTAGTTTACTCATATTTATATAGAAAATTTAGATTTCACATATCAAATTACCAGTAACATATAACATTTTTAACTTAAGTTGGTATTTTTTGTTGTTTGAAAACTGTCATTTTATCTCATGAAATAGGACGCAGAGCAAATGTGAAAGTATTATTTTTTAAAACTATTTCTGTCAATAAAATAAATAATGAATGATCAAAAGTATACAGCTTGAGGAGAAAGCATAGATTTATTTTTTTAATACCCTACAAATACAGAAATACTTACAATTTACTTTGTTCTGTCATTTCAGCTGATGGAATATGTGTCTTTCATTTCAATATTTGTAATAATAGGATTGCTATATTCTTTGTTTGTTTTCTTCCTGTACTCACATTTCTGCTTGTGTTCTGAGAAATACAGACACAGATACTGAATTACTTAACAAGCCTGTTGTTCACTCAGACAATGTATCCTCACATCTTACCTGAAGTAGTAGACGGTAGTATGGATAGAAATACAAAGAAATTCCAGTAGCATCACTTTTGTGTTTGATGGTAAGATATGACTCCATGTTCATTAATTCAAGCTTGATAAAGCGCCCCCTGGTGGTGCAGCTAGCACCAGAAAATAGTAAGTATAAACATTTAGTTGAGTCAAAATGTAATAAAACTCACGTTTTTCATTCTGTTGCTTTCATAGCATGAAAAAACTTTCTAGACAATATTTTCACTGACAAACAGAATAAGAATTCTTAAAAAATACTTTTTCTTATTTTTTTTATTTAATTTACCAAACATAGACATGATGAGTAGGTCTTTGTGGTGTTTGGTTCACACTTGCTTTTGTTTTTGGATTTTATTTAGGTGGCTTATTATTGTGACTACTGGTTTTCTGTAGAGGGTCTTGCTGTGCACCTCTGTCTTCATTTCTGTGTTTACTAGTTACCTTCAATTACCTCTCCAGCTGCTCTAAATTCAACACTTTCTAATAGAAAACCCCAAGAAGAAAAATACTATTTATTAGTATTAGTACGATGGTTTGACTTATTCTATTTTGCAATTTCCGTTAAACATATTAAAATATAAACAAAATATTTTGTATTTTCCAGGCACATTGTGCCATTTTATAGCACAGTCAGTTATTATAAAAATGTTGTACATATCAATCATGGCTAAGAAATTTGACTTCGCAATTTGACGCTTTGAAATTGGCCTCTGTCTCTTTAAGAACTCCACCTTCAGCAAGTTATCACAAAAATGCTATTCTGTTATGGCATTTACAAATATTTTTAGGAGTAATTTGTATGATGAGCCCAGCAGATGTGCATTTCTACCAGGTAGTTGTTGCTGCCGCTAGTCTGGAGGAGCTGAGTGACTGAAACTCAGCTGGGTACTGAGGCTCCAAGGAGAAGCTTAGTGGAAATAGGTGACACTTTGTGAAAGCAAATTTTTTTGGTACCTCCAAATGGTTGCAATGGGAGATTTGAGGATTTTTCAAACATGCATGAAAGAATCAGAACAACACTTCTGGTATGTTTTTTTCATTTTAACATGATATAAGGCTCCAAAAAGTCAATTTTACGTAATAACTCTCCTCACTCCGGATTGGTAAAAAACGTGAAATAACTTGTAAGCTGTTAGTTTGACTCTGAAACAGCCTCAGATTAACTAGCCTCTAAACAAAGACAGCTAACATTGTATTGAAGAAGATACTTACTACTTGGAATTATTCTGCAGAACCCCCCAAAAATACAAAACAAATTAACCCTTAAGACAAATATCAGTTTATTTATTGTCTTAAGGCACGTGCTGCTTATCACCTGCCAGTAATAAGCTTATTAAAACAACATCTTACTTTGGTTTCTTATATAATGTACTCCAGTTCTTAGGGTTTCTGTAAAGTAGACTCTAAATGTATTGACATAACTTGGCTGAGCGCTCCAGGCCCGCTTCCAGTTTCTGCCCAGTTGTAGTAATCATATCTGCCACAGCTGCTGCTTTATCAGAGATCTTGGGGACAAATACATTCCTGAAAGTAAACAGGCCGCTGCAGCAGCTTCTGCTGAGTGACAATTAGCTCGCTCGTGGTTTAAAGAACATTTAGAGACCACAGAGTCTTCAGATGCCTCTGCAGGACAAATAAAAAGCATTAGCAATGTGGCCTTAAAATAAGTTGCTAACTCAAACAAATAACAATCTATATTTGGATAAATTGTCATTACGACGAAATATCTTTTCATGTAAGTGATGTCTTATTACAAATACGTAGCAAGTTAGTTCAACAGCTTTTAGAAATGATCTCACGTCGTCTTTCTGCATGCCATCCGTGTTTCCCTGCCCATCCATGTCAGATCCCTTTCAGCAATTAGCCTTGAACTCGGAAAGACGATCAGCTCCGGTTTCCCATTGCTGCGTCCCTCGTCATCTTGGAGCACTTTGAATCTGCCCCCCTGCGTCCTAATTAAGACGTTAATGCTACCTCTCCTGGGGTGGGGGGATCCGGGCGCCCTGCATCCACCCACCACATTCCCTTTGTAGCCATCAAAACTGTTATGATAATAGTCGGCTTTGCACAAGTGCAAATCGCTTACGTTTAGTCTACATTTGCTCTCAGTCAGGGGTGATCATCTAAACTCAACTTCCATGTGACACATTTGTCCGGGTCCTGGTTAGAAAATAATTTCATGTTATCACTCACCGAAAAAGTCGTTTTAACATCTGATTTAAATCTAATTAGATGGAATCCAATTTAACAAATTGAGAAACTTTTGATCAGACAAGCTCCTCATTCCCACACAGAAAATCCAGATTTTCTTCCAAAATGGAGAACATGAGCCTCAGCACTTTCAGATGATTATATATTTAGACCATATACACCAATAAATTCACAGACTTGTACCATTAAGCCTCATCCTGACCTTCTAACTGTTGACTTGGACCAGTGCCATGTGATGTGTATAAGCTAACCAGAGCAATTACAAAGATTTGGGATTGAAAGAGAGCTGTCATTAGGATGTGCTTTCACATGCCGGCCTGCGGAGTTTGGCTACTGGCCAGGCTGGCAAATGGGATCAACCCTGCAAGGAGAGTCGAGGGGCCGGGCCAGGAGGCCATGGGGGATAATTAGACAGTTTTATCCCAGCTTGTTGATATAAATGTGGCCAGCTTAGCCCTCTACACCCTTGCTTCATGGTAATGATCATGTCTAACAGGTGGCGGGCAAACAAAAGGGGGGGGGAGGGGGTCATGAAATGGATACTTTGCTTCCTGGCCGCGTCTCAGTCTTTCTGTTTTGTTTTGTTTTCCGGCCCAATCGGAGTCGAAGTTTTCTACATTGCGGTTTCACCACTGACTGTTGATCCGGGGAGTGTTGGATATTTGTCACCATCTCATCACATTTTAGCTAATCTGGTTGTCCCCTGGGAGACCCGCAGTGAGAGCCAGCCTTCCAGAGGGTAAAGCAAAACACATCGGTGTGTTTAACTCAAGTGGGCTTTAGAGTCTGATAGAAAAGAAAGTTGTCACTCCTCAGAGAAAAATAGCCCTAACTGAAAGTTTCATACCCCTCAAACCTTTCTGTCAAACTGCAACAACAAACCTCAATGTATTTCAGAAGAACTAAAAAGCAAATTACTGTGAAGTAGAAGGAGAAATATTAGGGATGGCAATGTTAAGGTGTTAACATCTGTAAAGCATAACGCACTAATATTACATAATGCAGATTAATCACATTATGATTAATCTTCAGCGTGTTGCGCAATCTCGTACTATGATCAACAATGCAGAGTTGCAAACGCAAGTGAAAATCTAAAAAACTGAGTCAAACAGTGGGATGGTCTCTAAAACTGACCATCCCCAAGTGGATGATTAATCTGATTAATATTTTTTATTGATTTATCAAAGTTCTAATTATTTAACAAATAAAAATCTAAAACAGGATTTTTCTGTTCCTTGCTCTGACACTCCTAAAGCAAATTGTTTATAGATACATCCTAATTAGTCAATAGTGTCCACCTGTGCGTAATTTAATCTCTGCATAAATACAGCTGCTCTGTGAAAATCTTACAAGGTGATGAGAGGATGTTGGTGAAAACACCAAACAGGATAAAGTTGTTTTTGGTCTGAAAACTTTGCATAAATTGTACATATTTGTAAATTTTAATGAGCAGTCACGTATTTTAAAGGTAGGAGTGCCCTAAGTCGGTCCTCGAGAGCCAGCATCCTGCATGTTTTAGTTCTCTCCCTGCTGATAATAACAACCTTTTCAGCATGTCAATGTTCTTCTTAGACCTTCTAATAAGCCATTATTTGATCCAGGTGCGTTAAACCAGGGAGAGAACTAAAACATGCAGGATGCCAGCCCTCGAGGACCGACTTTGGGCATCACTGGTGTAAGGTATTTGAAAGACATCTCATATTTGTCCCTCATCTCTAACATGCTTGTTACGGTTGGAGGCTCTCTTGATTGACTCATCGTTAATACCAGGGGTTGACCATTGCGCTGCACATCCAAATCTCCTGCATCCTGTGCAGGGAGGGTGGACGAGGTGCGCTGCCGCTGAGGCATATGAAGAGGCTTCTGAGACCACTCATCTCCAGGTTCCTGCTTCACTGTCATATAATGGATCATTTGGGTGAACAGGAACCAGGAAAAATGATGCATGCATTGAATTTTACTGCCTTTTCCTTAAATGTGTGGAACCAATTGAGGCTAGTAAACAATCCTCATTCTCCCCAACCATTGCCTTTTTTTTAAATTGGACAACCTGCCAAGCAGAAAGTATGCAACATTGTAGTTTTCGGACCAGATATCTGATTTGCTCATTGTGACCACAGCGAGCATTCTCTTGCGAATTTCCGCGGGTGCCCTTCTTGTGCCCTAGTCTGTGGTCGGTTAAGTCCAGCTGATCCATAGAGGCGTGTCTCTGAATTTAAGAGCTTGATCCTTTCTGGTCAGGCTGCAGCCTTGGAGTTTAGTGTAATTTTCGCCCTGCAAGTTGTTTTTAAAGCTTAACCTATCCTTAACCCCATATTTCACTGTCTTCAGAGGCTTAAAGGCAAACCATGGCTTCAAAAACGCATGACAAGTTTTATGATTGCAAATTTTCAAAGATGCCCTTTATTTCTTCTTTTGCCTTGGCAAACATGTTTACTACACTTTTGTGGCAAAGTTGCCCAGGATTATGTGCTTCAAGGTTCCTCTCATGCTAGATTAGATTTAGTGCTTTTGGGAGAATCACTCTGTGCACAAATTAAAGACTGTCTAACCAGGAAGACTCTATATACTGTATTTATTTGACTGCATAACAGCTGAAAGCCTCTTTAGAGATGAGTAGAGATGCAACGGAGCCCCTCATTGACAGCCTGCAGTATTTTTAGTGTCATGCGCAGTGTAAACAGTCACAGAATATATTTTTTTCACATCGTTGATTCTCACTCACGTGTCCTCATCTCTGAAAGGATTCGGCCCATTTTCAAAGTTGCTTCACAGTCTTCAGGCCGTTGCAGCTGTAACTGAGACGCCGTGCAGCTCCATTACTCTGCAAATTAGGCGTCCTGTTTAACGCTTGAGTTTATAAACCACTGAGCTCAGTTATCACACAGTGCCCTTACCTGCAAGATGTAGAGAACAAGATAGAAATGTAATGGTTTATCCTTTCTAGCTAAGAGAGCCTCAACTCTTCTTAAAAGGCTTATGGGATTTTTTTCTCTCTCTCTTATTTAGAAGCGCATTTATTAGGTCTGACACTGATGTTGGACAAGAAATCCAGCTTCAGGCTTGGCACTAATTTATCTTAAAAGTGTTCTATTTTTTAAGTAACTCTTGTGGTTTTCAGTCATATTTATTTTTGCTGCAGGATTTCAGTATTGTTGTTTGCAAATACAACAATACTGTATTTGCAAATACATCTGTGTTTTACAGAATTTGCATTCAGATACATTAATAAGAAGATAGATTTTTGCTTGCAGAGTTTCCTCAAATATGGACGCACAGAGAGAAACTCTTTCATTAATGTCTTTTTGAATAGATTTTAAACTGTAAAGTTAAAAAACCAACTGTGAAAGCACATTCATATGTAAACAATAAAAACCTAATATAAAGATTATGGTTTTGTATTTGTGTTTAAACATGAACACAATGGTGTTAATTTCATAATGCTGCTGTATTGTATAGATAAACCTGTCTCTTTCTTGACATGCTGGTTTCAGTTTTTTTTAACGAGGTTCCCTGAAATACCTCTGACTCTACAGGTGATGAATATGTTTCCCTCTTGGTCAGAAAACCAAAGATCTAAATTTGTCTCTTTGTCCTAAGAGTCTGAATCCTGTCCAAAGCCTCTGACGTCTACAGCTTCCAAAGAATATTGCTGTCATTGTCTGAAAGGCAAGATATTTATTACCAGCACACACACACACACAAACACGCACTACTGGACTGATGTATCTAGAGGCCTCTTTTCATGAGAACTCTCTGATGAAAGGGCAATTGTTTAACAGTTGCCTTACTATTATCTTCGAATTTGAATAGCAAAGGGGAAAGCTTTTATTATTTTCATTCTTTTTTTATGTCTTCTTTAAGTTCTTTATTCAAACATGGCAAAGACAAAAGTTTGTGCAAATGTAACAGAAACAAATTAAAAGAGACTTTTCATTTGTAAAAGTGTTTATACTTTTCAGATTTTTTTTCTACAGTAATTTCTTCAAGAAATTCTTTATTTCTACTCTCTCATGTTGCTTATCTTTTTTTCAATGTCCAAACAACATGACTTTTACTTTTATAAAATTATGTGAGAATTAGTTTAAGCTGACTCGTGTATCTTTTAAGCAACTGCAGGAGTTTGTTTAAAATTTTCAATAGAAGCAATAATGTGAGCAGTTTAGGGCCGAAACTTGATCTCACGTGTGATTTTAAGCAATGTTGTTCACTTGTACTTGTTTACCTAAACGGTAGAATTTTGAAGGTAGATTACTCAGGCAGGACATTACAAATCATACATTGTGCATTAAATTATTAAGTTGGGCAAGTGTTTGCATTCTATCGCAAAGTTTTGGGCAATTCTAGACAGGCCCTGATGTCTTTTTTCAGAAAAATCCTTCTGTCTCCAAACACTGCTTCTTAATTTTAGGTTTATAAAAAAAACAATTTAAAAAAAAAACAAGATTTTGTCAAATGTAGAACACAGCCAGAAATTTCTGCACTTTCTGTAGGATTGCTGCTAGCTTTTTGGTAGCTCCATGGACCGTCCGCCATCTTAACTCTTCACTTCTTGTAATTGATGAGCGATTTCTGTGCTCCATTGGTAAAATGTTGTGGATTTTTCCTACTATTTTTCTAGCCAGCACCTTTGTTCAGTCAGATCTGTCTGTGTTTTTGTGAAATATCTAAACAAATTATGTCTGAAATTCTAGTGGAACAACTTATGTTTATTTAACTGATGGCAGGTGTGGATTTAATATATGTAGGTTTTGTTGATCTGAAGGGAATATATATGTCACATTGAAAGTGGAAAATCTTTTGAAAGTATTTATCATCTCCTGGCAACAAGTGTGTATACACTTTTTATTATACATCGTCACCTTCCTAAAATAATGGCCTATGACATTTATGTTTTTTGGACCAAAGTGATTTATTACTATTATTTTATTTTATTTTTATTTTTTGTCTAAATCATCTTTTGATTTAGGCCATTATTTTAGGAAGACATTTGATGTCATTGAATTATTTTTAAATAACAAAAAAAATTCTACATTGCATGTAACAGAACTGCAGGTGTAATATAGATTTAAAATTACATCAAATAAAATGTATATGAACTGTGTTATGGTTTGTCATTTCAACCCAACAAAATCTTTTTCAAATAAACTGAAAATTTATATTTTTTTTCTGTCTAATCTATTTCCTCTGCATTGTTCCAGGAAACTTTTCAGCCCAGAGTAATGAAACCAATAATCTCTTGAGACCCTGCTGCTGCAAATGTTAAAATGTCATCCTCATTAATGTTGTCTGACATGCTAATTTCAAACTTTGCTTTTGCTGCAGGACTTTAAACTGCAGCACCTGTCCTCTCAGTGGGTTCCCATAGGAGAGGCACTAATGTTGTGACTGTTATTAGATTTCATCCAAAGCCCAAATTGGTGAGGCCGCTTCATCCTGTCACAAACAGATAATCACGATGAAATCTGCCACCCGGAGGTTAACAAAGACAGGAAGATTAAATAATACATTCATCACATTCTGGGAGGCCCAGGGCCAAGTTCATGTCAAACCCATAACGAGCAAAGTATCCTCGGCCCAGCTCATTTCCCCACACGCACGTCACTCTCTGCTGGAAATCTGCGTAGAGGATGTATTGATCTTACCGGTGCTTCCTTTCTCACAAGCTCACAAACAGAGCCCCAAGTATCACAGGCAGTGCTGCAAAACAACCTCACCCCCTGCCTCCAAGCCCCATAAAACAAAATAATAAACTCGCCGCTTGCCAAAACAATCCAAGTACCTTTGTCTGTGCAAAGACTTTTTGTGTGCGTGCAGCTTGTCTGCTAATGCACGGTTATTTGCTTCCTGTCACTTCAGTGGATGAAAATAGCTCTCTTGTTATAAGTCCATTTCGCTAAATAGAGGTGAAATTAGCCACAATAATAATGCATTGGTTCTTTTTTTTCTATGTGTTGTTGATAACCTAAATTATACCTCAGAATATTGTAAAAAGGAATTTAGAAAATTAAATAAAAAAAATACAAAATACATTTTGTAAATATCCAGTGCGTGTGGTACATAAATTTAATTTAAAAATCACAGTAATTGATTTACACGGCCATTTCTGTGTTCATTTTTTTTGTTTGCTGAGGAAGTGGGGTTTTTTGGAGTAGATATAAATATACAGTATCTTCCCTGCAACCACCTTGGTTTGGAAAAACCAAGCAGTTCATGTTTGCCACCTTTCAGATCTTTTACATGGAGCATTATTGGTAACATAGTCTTCAGTTTAAAAACTTTTAGGCTTTTAGTAGATAAACATTTAGTAAATGTTATTAACATCACTTGTTTGACCCTCTACGACATTTCTGAAATAGTTTTTTAGACAACATATTTCAACATATCTGAGTCACACAACTTATTAAACCTCTCAGTAGAAATATTAGTTCATCACAATTAAGTAATGTTTTTTTTTTTTAAACAATCTTCAGGCACAATGAGAATTTTATTAAAATATGGAGAATGTGTGATAACCGCTCATCTCTTACCATTATTTTTGGCCAAATGTCATGTTATAAAATTGTAACACAAAATGGGTTTGCAGTGTGTGACAATGTCTTTAGAATAAAGTTTTGCTTCTTGAGCAGTCAAACAATGGTAAAAGACAAACTGAATAATTTTAGGAAAATTAGACTTTTAGCTGCTTCCATTCACTAGAGCTGAGTTTGACCAAACCACAGGACATAAAGTGTTCTGGTGACACATATGATGAGGGATATGTGAGTAACAGTGCTGATTAGGTGGACACTCCACACAGAAATCATTTATTTTTCTAAAAACAGACAGAAAGTTAAAATGTACACTGAATCTTGTTCAATAAAATTTTTAATTAAGTCTTTGTCAAAAGTTGCACCAATTTTAAGTTATATTTGCTTTGCTGTACACTTATTAACGTTGGATAATTTGTTTTTTCCTTGGAAAAAACGTGTGTGTAGAATCAATTCCTTTCCACCACTGATCATGTTATACTGTTGATCTTGTTTGCTTTTTTTTCTGTTTCTTTGAAAATCATAATGACACAATTTTATGTAAGCACATAAAATTCAACGTACGCAAACCTGAATAACTGGAGCCTAAGTCAGTATAATTCCTAGAACATACTTTCTTTCAGCAGCTTCGCTCCAATTGTGTTTTTTGTTTCCTTGTAATCAGCCGTGCTGCGTCTCTTGATTGTTTGTCCTCAAACAGGAAACCTGCCTGTTATTTGCGCCTCACGAATATTACCTTGTTTGTTGTGCTGCCACTCGAACAGCACCGATCTAAAGATATTTGGGAGTGAACCTACATGACTGCAGCATCATCAGGAGAATCATAATAAGAGCAAAGTTCACTTACTCATTTTATCAACTAACAATTCCTGAATGATTAGAAAATATCAATGTAATTAAGAACGAAGCTTTCCTCTTCAAGTGTAACTATTTAAGGCTCCATCATGTGGTGTCTCCTGTTTATAACAATCATCAGGACAAACAATGATACAATGGAAAGTTACCAGGACATCAGGGGTGAACCTATTTTATCGCTTCCTCTGTAATGTTTATTAATACTTTTAATTTGAAAATCTGACTCCTTGTGGAAATAAATAGCAAATGCATTTATTGCAGTCACTTTTGCATGTCTGGAACTTCATTCAAGCCATGTTTATACTTTACTCCCCCACAGCTCTTCAGATGATCATGTTATTCTAATCACACCAAAATGTTTATTTCTGCAAGTTTTGGTATCTTAATTCTGTCTATTCAAATAGTCTGCTCAAACAATTGCACAAAATAGTCATTTAATTGCATATATCTTTGATAACCTAATGCAACACTTAACCATTTCTGTTACAGACACAGCATGCATTAAATTCCTGGATTTAATTCTGTTATCAGAAAAAGCCAGAGACATAAAACCGTCTTCGATTACAATCGCAGAAAACTCCTGAAACGTGATTCCTAGAGGAGCAGCGAGGGATTTAAAGTGTGAGGGAGAAGTGGAGGCTGACTCTGTTACATTTTGCTTTATTTATGAACAGCACCTCGACGACACCTGGCAGCTGTGCTGCCTGGCGCCTTTTAAACTTGTTCTAATAGTAAAATAGAACTCACTGTTCATGCAATCGCTGGAAATAAAGTCTTTTAAGGCATTTTGGAATCTTTGTTAATCTACGTTTCTGAATGCAAAAAGCACATTTTCTCCAGATGTAAGTTGGAGAGTTTTAATCTGCATCAGCATTTCTGCAGTTTAGCTTCACCTATAGGGCTGATTCAACCTTTCCATAATAATAATCTACTAATAGTTTAATCCCAGCTAAGACAAATTGCCTGTTTTTTGGAGGAGAAAAAAATCTGTAGCCTTCTATGCTTGTTGAGTTTATTAAGGAGAGAAAGACAAGAGGCCATAATTGATTAGTCCACTGCATAATGTAAAAAACAGAGAGCTGTCTTTTACTGTCTTTGAAGACGTTGAACTGTTTCTTGTCTTCTTGTTTTTAGCATACTAATAATTAGCTGCTATTCCAGCTAGCCATATGGTCACATTTTGCACAGTAAATCTTAAATATCAAAACAATTTTTTGTGTGCATAATTTGGAAAATTGTATTATAGGCTGTGCATGTTATTTATGTTAATCTGTGACATAAATAAAATGTCTTAGACAACAATTGTAAATAAAGGTTACATTCTAAGTATGAGCTTTAAAGTTGGAAGAAATTTCTGTTATTGTCCTTAAATTATAATCAGTAATTCTTATAACGCAGGTATACAATGAAGCTTCAAACTATTCATACATCTGAATAAAGTTATTTTAATTCAACCGGAAGTTTGTTTCCAATAGAAAATGAGACAGGCAAACATTAAAAAGACAATTAAACAATCTAAAGTTAGTGACATGTTGACCCGTCATGATGGATAAAATGAATCATATTCTATCAATTAAGCAATCTAACCCATCTTACAATAGTTTTACCAGTCTTTTTCACAGTTCTTCTCAGTCTTTACCTTTGATAATGCGCCTTTGAGCTTGGAAGACCTCCTTTCCATCACCTTAATGTTTACTGCCCTTCACAGACTCTATAAGATCAAAGACTGGACTAACTTCCAGTCAGAGGAAACATATTTGTGAAATAAAGAATTAATGTAATCTTAAATCTGAATTATGTTGGTTTTAGCCACGTGTATAAGAAAAAACATTGCGCCCTTCAATTAAAAGCTTACCTGATTTTCACAAGTTATGTGATTTACTTGGAGTTCTTGTCATTTAGGCAATTAATGTTTATTTATACACACAGTGAAGGCAACACAAAATGCCACACAGAAGTGACGAATCAAACTTGATCTAAATAAAGAAATGTCTAACAGAAATGATGGTGGTTTAAACGACTGTGAAAATACATTTGTGTTCATAATCATAATTATAATGAAAAGACACAAAAGCTGGACATAAATCCACCGCCTAGCCTGGAGAAACAATCTCAATGCTTCTAATTGCATTGTGGGTATTGTAGGCACCGGGTTCTGAGTCGAAAGTGATACATTTGGAACCAGAGAGTGAAAATTACAATTCTATTGCGCATGATTTTTGATATTCGTATGAGTCGCGAGCAGACGACTTCACACATTGGATTGATGGAGAGCACTTACCGGTTCTGCTTTTTAATGACGCTGTTAAAAGGCAAAGCTGCTGTAACTTAAGCTCAGCTTTTCTCTGAGCTGCGTTCAGCCAAACAACGCCTCTCTCAGCTATTCTAAATCACGGAAAGCTAAACCCTCCAGAGGCTTGTTGCCTAAATGAAAACGGAGTAGTGATTTATTTGCTGTCCTAATGAGCTCTAATAAAAAATAAATTAAAAAAAATAAAAAAAGTGGGATCCATATAGTCTGCATGGCCCACACCACTTCCACTACCCCATCTCTTGCTTACACACACTCTGCCTCTGCGGCAGCGCAGGATCCCATCGGTTATCCAATTACGACCTGGCTGGCCAGAGGTTCGCATTAGTGGCGTATGAGAGCTGTGAACTGGGAGTATCACATGCTGTAATATGGAAATTCCTCTGTAATGCACAGGCTGCGGGATTGTGCGATTACTTAACTCGTTTCAGTTGACAAAATGTTACTGGTTTGCCAAAAACGTGTGTGGGGAAGAAGTTGAATCTTGCCACGAAGTGGTGGGGTTCCAGTTTGAATATGGCATCCAATGGGGTAGGTGGGAGTACAAGCTGGGCTCCAGTTTCATGCAACCAGGGAAGAAACCATTAAGAAAGAGCGCAGCGCCCAACAAGCCCACACTCCCACTCTGGTGTCCACATGACCGAGTCCAGACGCTGATTTGTGGTTCCTGACACTTTAATTAATCGGAAAACACCAGTCAGGACCCAGGAGTTAAGTAAGTCCATTAACACTATGCAGAAGTAATGCTTTCCAGTGCGGTGCCAGCCATGCCACCCAGCGTGATGAAGTACAGAGACTGGGGGATTTCACAGTGGGTGAATATTTCCTGGAAGTTTTACACTGAAACCGCTGCCAAAGTAGACTTAAACTGCAGTATTTAACTGCCTTTATGAACTGTAAATAATCATTTTATCATCATACACTTTACATAATCCTACTCTTCTGCGAAGACTGCAACCACAGACTTGGTATTATGACATGGTTATATAAAAAGAAAGAAAAAGCAAAGCCGATTATGGAAAACTATATTTTCAATTTGCTGCCAAATTAAGTCATCTTTTAAGTTTTACGACCCCACTGCTGACAGAGTGGAGGATTTTAAGAGCTATCCTCTCCTGTGATAGTCTCAAGTTGATGCAATCATGTATTCCACTCAGTCTCTTTCTACAGTTTTAACACAGTGTGGAGTCAAATATGCATTTTGTCAGCTGTTGCATACATGGAATCCAGCCGGGTCTCAAAAAAAAAAATTATAATTATTTCACTGTCATCCAATCCATTATTTAGCTCGGAGATGTCAGCTGAGCTGTAAATGACTCAAAACACAGCTGCTGCAAGGGAATGGAAAACTTGGAGCCAAATTCAAGGAGCTAAGAAAAAAAAAAAAGGTGGAGTCAAAAGTAGGCTTCGATGCGCTCTGCTCCGCTCTGCGGGACAGTATTATTAATTTGGGAAGAGGGTCTGGAAAATCTATCAATCTTTTGTTCTAACAGGAATCTGAGGAGGAACATTTACATCCTCCAGCTCAGCAGCCGTGGAGGCCGATCTGTTGTTTTAAAAGTTTAAAGTCAGTTTATCTTCCCTTCAGACTTTAAGAGGAGTTCGCAGCGCCACCTGCTGGACAATTAAAATGAAGCATAACAGGTTACTATACTTTTTTATTGTATCTATGACGTCAGACAGCAGTACAGTTGTTTTTTAAAAATGTATTTATGATTCTTATTACCAAAATATGTTGCTTCAGTATCTTAGTAATTAGATTGAAAGTAATATATGTTTAATGTTTTCTATAAATGTATGTTTTTATTAATATTATAGATTTATTTCAATTAAAATTGTGTGTAGTAATCACAAACATGAGGGACATCTTATATAAATCAGCTTTGTTATGTGTGTGCATGTTTTTGACGCGCATTATATTCAATGCAATTTTGTTTTGAGAAATTAAGAGAAAGAAAAATCTCAAATTTTAAAAACTTTCACAGTTGATTAAACACCTGATGGTTTTGTTGGAGCAAGAAAACCTCAAATGCTTATTTTTTTTTTATCCATTTAGATTATTATAGTTTTTATTTATCTTAAATGTTTTTGTGTCTATTTGCTTTTCAAGGTATGATGGTTTTCTAACAGGAAGGATAAATAGTGGTGTCAAAACAATAAATATCGAATGAAGAAACCTGCTACACATAGGAACTTTTTCTTTTAAAAAATCACACTTTTACTCACAATTAAATAAATTGATTTATACAGTTTGCTCAATTTTTAAAATAGTGTCTACAGCAGCTGCACATTTGAAACAAAATGGAAAAATGTTCTCTAAAATGTTCTGTTTTGAAGGAAGTTAGACATTTTTAATGCTGTACAGTTATTATAAATGAGCAGAGATTAAATAATGTCAGATATCAGTACACATGCTAAAATTATGTTCGTAATTAAAGCCGTGCATTATTTTTGCTCTCTGTCATGCAGCTTTTCCATTTTAATGTTAGTAGAGGAGCATAAACTCCCACAAATTCTGCTTATGCAGGTTTTCAACTTCATCATAATTATTTTTTTCTCATGACTGAAGTCTTTTGTAAAGACAAACATACAGTGAATCGCTCGTACTGCTACGCCTCATTTCTGCCATCACACCAGCAATTTTTATTAACATTTTAGGAATAAACAGCGCCATATATACCCCTAAAGTCTAGCACTCACCTTCCGTCTATTCTCCCTAACAATCTGCAGCTTCCAGTCTTGTTTGCTCTGCGTCCAAACTGTGAGGTTGTGGGGTCCAATGAGATGTCAGCGTAATAGCAGAGAGGGGCACAGACGCCTTGGAGGTCCAGGTTTTACAGCACAGCAGCCCAGATCGCGCACAGCAAAACCCCCCCACCCTCCACTGAGACTAGAGTTTGTCACTTGAAGATTTATACTCCTCTCTATGAAAGCTTCTTTACAAGGCCAACGGGAACCTCTGGGACGCAGAGGAGCCGAGAGTGGGAAACACAGAGGCACAAAATGAAAGAACAAAATCAGCCAGACAAGTGGAACAAATTGTCTAATGACTGTGAAACTTAGAGAAATCATTCAGTCTGTTTCAAAAGACTCCAGATCTGGATTTATTCTTCTGGTCCAAAGGAAGAACTCCTACCCTTGAACTTGCTTTTGAGCAAGAATGAAATTATCTTGATTGATGCCAAACTAAGACGAACAATCATGAGATGAGCAAATACTTAACCCTGTGATGTACTTAAAGGAGCTTTCAGACACATATAAAGTGTTTTGCTAAAGTTTTCATTCTGTTTGAGCTTTTAAACATTTTGTCAAACTCTAACAATAATTTTCAAAGTATTTGATTGGTGTTTTATGCAACAGACCAACATAATGAAGTGATAATTGTGATATGGAATGAAAACATGGTTTAAATTTGTTTTAGGTACATAAAAGTTTTTATATAAAAACATAGATACAAATATTATTTTTACATACGTATATATATATATATATATATATATAAGTACTTTCTTAAAATTGTCAAGTAAATATTTTGTAGAAACAGCTTTTACTGCAGCTGGAGCTTCAATTTTTTCTAGTGTACATCTCATCCAGTTTTGTACATTTAGGTTTATATTTTGACTGAGACGTTCTAACACATGAATATGTTTGGAGCTAATCCAGGGGTCAACAGTGCATCTTGGTGACCATTTACAGAGCTTTGAATAATTTTGAAAGTAATTCAAAAATTGTACTAGTTTTGTCGCAGAGCACAGGTGGTTGATACAGATGGATGCTTTTAAAAAGTTTTAAGGTGACATTTTCATTCAAGGAGTTGCTGTAGGAGGTTTAAAGCCTGCCCTGCTCCCCCCTGCCTCTTCCATATTATAGTACAGATCACATAATTTCCCTAATTTATTTCAGCATCTGACCTATTTATGGTAAAATCTTGTGTATGGTGAGATGAGTCAGTCTCGTAGGAGTTCAAATTTGTTGAATGTTTAGGTCATGATCCACAAGAGAAGTTTAATTTATGTTTGTCTTCTGCGGCAGCTAAAAGCCAGAAGGATCCACTTCCTCCTAAAATCACCCGGGGAGCTTTCACAGCTTGATTTTTCATCCTGTCCAGTTCTTCCTCAGCGGTGCTGTACATCTCTGTCATCACACACTGAGGAGGAGAAATTGCTTCTTCATCACCCAACAAGAGCCAAACAGAAAGATCAGATTTACCCCAATATGTGTAGGGTTTCTACTCTGACATTAATAAACTAAATTTAATGTGAATCATTTTTACTTCTTCACGTTATAAAGGTTGTTTTTTTTTTTTCTTTTTTCTCTCTCGCTCTGAAAATAATGACCAAAACAGACAGTTGGAATAAAGTGACGTTTGTAAAATGATATTTTAAAAATCTGGAAAAATTAGTGTGTGAGGCCTGGTGAAAAGTTAGAACAATTAATTACATGCACATGTGGTCTGCAGCTTTCAGACTTATTAATTTAAGTCACATTGATTGTATATCTCATTGCCAATACATAAACCAGTATGTGTCTGCAGTTTCTCACATGTACACCCTTAATTTATTTAAGTAAATATTATGTCTTTTTTATTTTAGTTTTTGAGTGTGTGCATCTTATCCCCTGGTTTGAATGTCTCTTATTTATATCAGAGGAATAAATATAGTTATGTTTTTTTTCTTAAAGTAGTAATGTTACATTTTCAGATGCTCACATCTAAACCCTTGAAGATTTTTATAATGCAGAAAATGCACAAAGAATGAAATTAAAAATAATTTTATGAAGAAAACATACCGGTCTATTAAAGACAGTATTTC
This sequence comes from Brachyrhaphis roseni, assembly GCA_903066815.1. Classification (NCBI taxonomy): domain Eukaryota; kingdom Metazoa; phylum Chordata; class Actinopteri; order Cyprinodontiformes; family Poeciliidae; genus Brachyrhaphis; species Brachyrhaphis roseni. The sequence continues at coordinate 26,679 of CAEFZY010016318.1, forward strand.
AATTTGGCGAGTCTTTGCTGTGCAAAAGATTTTAATCTTATAAAGATTTTATTTCTACAAACTGAATTAGAACAAAACATTTAAGTAAAATTAACACGATAAATGATAAAATTTTATTTATTTGATGTATTATATTTATATCTAGTATTTATTCATTCACTTATATTTATTTAAATGTACATGAATATCTAGATATTTAACTTAACTGGTCTGACTTAATCTTTTTTTTTTTTTTTTACTTATAAAAGATAATTTATTCATTTGCTTAATCACACTTGTTTATATTATTTATGCAATAATTTTGAAACTTCTTTTTTTATTTACATTTCAAACATTCCAAAAAACTTTTAAAAAGTTAAAGCTGTTTCTAATTCTCTAAAAAAAAACAGTCACAGAGAGAGCGAGACACTAACACACATTAGATTTAATGCTTTAAGAAATTATTATAGGCTAAGATTTGAATTACTGATTTAATTTCATGCTGTTGAACGTCTTTCTGCAATGTGCAGTTCTCCTTTCTTACACATGGGGGCGACATTCCGTCTGCCAGTCTAGCAATTGACCTGTTGTTGATTTTCTGTGCGGGAGAATAGTGACAGGTTTATGAATTTTCCATGCTTTGCTGTTGAACATCTGAAGGAAGTATAAGTGGACATGAATACATGTATGAGGCGTAGTGAACATATGGAGACTCTCTCCTCCTCACTCCATCCTATCATTCCCTTGATACCAGCCACCTGCATTATGACAAAAATCTGCATCTCCACCAAGGAAGCAGGCAAACTGTTGTGACTGCTGCAGCCTTAAATGCTATTTGTGTGGAGCAGCCTAGACGTGTTTCTCTACACTTAAGCAGTCGTCGGCGTCAACATCAGGCACCGTTTCCCCCAATTCCCGCAGACTTTTAGCCTCCTTCTGACACAAGATGCTGAGTCACAGCATCTAAAGATAGATGCTCATTTGCAGAAGCAGCAGCAGCAGCTTGGGTCAAGAAGTGCAAGCTTGAGGTGAATCAGAAGTCATGCAGCAGAGTTAAAGAGTTCAGCAGTCTTTTTTACAATGCAAAACAGGAGGCATATGGCTGTTCTGTCTTTCCAGCTCAGCCCCCCTGAGAAATGTTTTTTCTGTGAGTAATAAAGCTGTCCCACAACCCCATAACCTCTGCAATATTCATGATCCAAAGTTTAGGCCTTACAAGACAGCTTGATAAGTGTTGGACCTGAGAGCGTTCCCAAGTTCAAGCATAACAAGTGCATTGTCTACCTGAGTTACCATGGGCCGAGCTTGTCCAGACCCTCATCGGCTTGTTAAAACACACTCCTCATTGGTTCAGAAAAAGCGTTCACAGAAGGCTTTTTAAATGTTTACCGACGTCACAGCCTTGGCAGAACCCATAATAGGCATTGGTTCATGTCAGCATTACGACCTGTTTATATGGAGGCGGGGGAGATGACACTTTTATTGCCTGATGCGGCATCCCTCCGTCCTGCCGTGTCCTGGCCTGCTTTGCATTCTCTTGTCACATCAGCGAAGAACTTCTTCTTCCACAAAAAAAGGTCTGTGAGACAGAGAGAGGGAAATATACACAGATAACCCACAGGAGGGGGTATCTGGACAATGACAGTCCTTCTGCGGTATCTGATAAACATGCATTAATCACAGGAAAGGACTTTTATAACCGTTGCTGAGAACACATAAGGTTAGAAAAAGGAAGGGATCGTTGTATGGGGGATTTGCACTTTTTCTTCCAGCTGAAGGTGACCTACTATGCTTCCTCCATCAGTTAAGGATAGGTTTTTGTGCTATGCAAAACATGTTCATAACATTTTTTGCACAAAATTATTCTTATATAACGAAATTGTTGTCTGCTCAGTTCTGCCTTTTTTCACAATGAGTTGTTTTAGGGCCTCTTGTCACTTTAAATACAAATAATCTGCTGCTGGCCCCGAAATCAATGTTTTACACTCGCATATGAAAATGTATGGACGCAGTTATACAACCATACGTATTCGAGAAGCAGAAGTAGAGCCTCCTGCACAACCAGCAAGTGGTTTCTGGATAGGAAGTCAACAACAAAACACTTGTCTTTTTCAGCAGTCATTGCTGGAAAAGACAAGTGTTTTTTGTCTTTTCCAGCTGATGAAATGTCCTGGAGCTCAGCTTAGGTTGCTAGGTAACAGGTTGGGCTTCATGGGGGTTGCTAGGTAACGGGTTGGGCTTCACGACAAATACTATTATCTGTGGAAGCTGAAGGTTGTGGACATTAAAATCATTTTCATATTTCAAGAAAAACTGGATGAGCCCAAGAACACCATCCCAACTGGCTGTATTGCAGCATAAAGGCATACAGTTTAAAAGGCAATTCCTAAGAAAATATTTGCAAACTTATGAAACTGAAGAAAGATTTTTTTATTATTATTATCTTTCATCATTTTGCCACTTTGAGCTTTGAGTAAATATAAATAGGTTTGATGGAAATAAGGCCCTAATGTGTAATTGGAGAATATTTACTCTGCATGTAACTTTTACAAAAATATGTCTTTACATATTTGTTAAAACTATGCATTTTCATGTATGAAAATATGTGTACTTCAATATTGCTTCTTTGTTTTGGCACTAGTCAATGACATTCTAAACTCAATGAGACTGTCTTAGTATTCAAAAACAGTTTTTAAATGTGATTTTCTTACATATTAACTTAGAAAATACAAAGGATCTGCAATAATTGCTTCGTGCACTTAAGATGCAGCAGTCTGTCACTGAATGAGCTCTCCAATTCATCAACTCTGCAGCAACTGAGTGATGACATCATGTCAATATGGACTTTGCTCCATATTGACATTTACTAATCTATGCTTTACTAATCTAATCAGTATCAGTGAATCACTCTTTGTTTAATATGGTACAAGTTTAAGTTTTTTAACTTGTTAAATACATGCATATGATGTTCTAATTTAGATGTGTTGTATGGCAAGTTGGACATTTTATTGGTCTGGAATGACCAAACAAAGGCAAACTGACAGATTTTAATACTATTTTAAATTTTTACAAGACCTTTTCAGTGATGTTGTGCTCTGATAAATAGAGTCAAGTAATTCTGCATAGTTTTCCTGCCCTGAAAAGTGTAAAAATAATAAAATATTAATTTGAAATGATAAAATAGCTATGCACATACAATGATAAACCCCTTCTCATCATATTTTTTAATTAAATCATCTACTTTTTAACAGATTTTGTATGGTGACTTTAAATCATAAAAAATGTGTTGGTTTTAACACTGAAGCATGAGTTGCAACTTTAAAAAAAATTCTTAATTGTGTTTCTTTTCAAGCATTACAAATATTCCTGAAGATCTCATAGTCAGCAGAGCAAAGTCGGATATGAGTGTATGAAAATAGCTGGAGGTGCAAGATTGTAGCTCCCACCAGCTGTGATCTCATCAAATTTAATTGAACATTGGGACCGATGTCAGGCTATCAAATTAATTAGACAGCCAATCTTTCACCCTCCTGTGGGTTTTTACATGCAATTTCATTTGTGTTAGCAGAATTGAGGGGTGTGTTCTCCTTCTATCCACCAGAGGGCAGCACTCTCCTGTTTTATATATTTACAGCTTAATTGTGGCTGCAGGGAGAACTTCAGCAGTCCTTCCGCGAAGCTGAGTTATTTTATCAGAGTCAGAGCTATTTATAAAAGTCCTGACTCAGCTCTACTGATGTGTTCACTCTGAACGAAAGAGATCCTAAAGGAGCAAAGACAGTTTGAAGTCATTTAGAGATTAGGTCCCCCCTTCAGGATTAGCTCTCAGGTTCCTCACTTCCACACAAATGATCATTTAGAGGCAGTAATCAAATGTTCTCAGTGAATATGTGGAGCCGATAGTAGTGTTCAATGGTCTTTGTCATGTTTTTCACTGTGTCTGTCCAGAGCCTTGATAAAGTCTAAAGCACAAAGTCTCCAGTTTTTCTTCTTCTTTTGGCCTTTTCGCAGTCTTCTAAGTAGTAGGATGCAGCATTATGTCTCCTCATGAGAAAATTTACTCTTACAGTTCCTCCTTTTTGTACAGTAAGAACTCTGTTGCTTTATTTTTCTATATTAAGATATTTAAGCTCCAGATTTGTTGCTGCTTCTGTTTATTTTTAAATGAGTCCACACAGGTTATTCTACTGCTCTGTTATACATAATGGCACACTACTTGGTTAAATTAAAAAAAAACTTAATAAATGGGTTCAAATGTCAATACTCCTTAGGGTGAAATGAAAATGTTGGTAAATAAGACTTATCAGCAAACTTCAACAACTTTGTGGAGTAAAAACAAGAAAACATAAGAGGAAATAAAACTATTAATGAGGTGCAACGGTCTATCGGTGCAATGGCTTGAGCTTTATTTTTAACTTACATTATCTCAACATTTGCACACACAACTTTCAAATCAAGCAATGCATGCAAATTTTAATCCAACAATTGTAACTCACATGTTTTAATAATTTGTGTATTTACATGACATACTAAAACAGATGGTGCAAACTGACGAGAATCAACAGGACTGAAAGAAGCTGAAATGTGTCAGTGTGAAAATTCTTGTTCATACAGAGTTAACTCAGAACCACCACAGATGGCCGTCACGTGGTGAGAACATCTGCTCTCCTCGACGAGGCAGACGAGAACGTTGCAGGCTGTAGACGACGTGGTAATGCGCATGAATATTGCAGGATATATGATCCTGTTTTATCAAACAAGTTTGTTTCAGGTGATAGGAGGATAAATGTGTTGTCAAGTTTATTTCTTCTTTAAAACGATTTCCTGCAGTAATGCATATTGCCTTTACAAGTATTTGTTAATATGTTGGTCATCTATTTATCCATCTTTTTCTACATATCTCACTTATAAGTTTAAAGGGATGAAAGTATTCTCAAATAAAAGTTTCTTTTCAAGCTAGTGTGAGAAGTTGGCACCTTCATGTTTTCTTATCAGCTTGTTTTGTTTTCCATTACTGACATTGTTATTATGTATAGTCCAGCGTAAATCCTGAACACTGATGAGGAATCGCATGCAAAAAAAAACAGTTTAACCATTTAAATTTCTGATTCCCTCATGAAAGACCTGATTAAAAACAATCTCAAACTCAAACTATTTAAAGTTTGATGTAGTTTAGCTCCATGGTACAACTACTTCTGATTGTATGCAAGCTGTTATGCTTAAAAAAAATGCTGTTTTACTCCATTTGAAAAGGTGACAATACTTTGAAACAATGTTTCTCAAACTGCAGCACCATTGGTGATGTGGAGAAACTTATATTTAGTGAAGTGGTTTAAGAAGCAGTCCTTTAGGTAAAATAAATGTAATCTATACCTGCTCATGGATGTTGTTGACATAACATCTGCAAAAGTTAGGTCTTCAAAATAGATTTTTATTTTTTATTTTTTGCTGAGATCAGTCTTTTTGCAGGGTTTAGATCCACATATGCATTTAAGAAGATGTGAAGCTTTTTTTGAGGAAGTATACATCACCCCCTGATGTGTGCGTGTTCAGATGATCTGGCAGAGCTGGCAAAATTCTGAGTAATTTACATTTGATTTAGAGTTTGGATAAAACTACATCTATAGTAAAGTGATGTACTATCAAAGCTGCTAACTTTTCACACACTATATTGTGTTAAATAAAATCAGAGTGAGTATTTACACTTCTTGTGATTTTTTTTGTTTGTTTGTTTTTTGTATTTCCAGGGAGATAAATCTACAGAAATTTTACCACAATCAAAAACTGATCACAGCTCATGCAGTCACAAGCTCCTTTGAGTCCTAGGGTTTCACATATTTCACCGCCATTTTGGGTTTCCACAGATTTATAAACTCTGGTTTAATCTTTGTTTATCAATGAAGAAAAAACAAGAATGTGTAAAACTCTAAAGAAATCTTAACTGAATTTATATTTATTATTATTATTAGTAGTAGTAGTAGTAGTAGTAGTATTATCATTATCTTTTATTTGTGCACGTAGCTAAGACTTAGCCTTGAGTGTTCACATGTGCGTAAACCTCTGACTCATATCCAGAATAAAAGATGAGAGGAACTCTCTGGTCTATTCAAGGACTTTGGTTCAATGTGTCTCCAGTTACCATGGAAAAAATGTACCTCTGTCCCACCAACCAAAAATGAATCCCTGTAGCAACCCAATCCTACAACATGCGTGCCTTAGCGCCGAGCGACATGTCAGCATATCGTCTTCTAAAAGCTGAATTTGTCTCCATCAAAACCTGATGGATTTGTAGCAGCAAGATGTTTCATGAGGGTTGAAGCCGAAAAGGTGCACAGAAGCTACAACAACAGGAGAAACGGACTTTCATCGTCCTGATGGTTTTAAGACTCCGTGATATTTTAGACTGTGTGACTGAATTGCATGGCCAGTTTAATAAAATCTGCAGCTGTTGTTTGTGAAAGGCACCAAGGAAACAGAGGTAATTGATGGAGCTATTGAGTTACACTTGCTGCGTATGAAACCGCCAAGGCCGAGAAAAGTCAAGGCTACAAATTCAAGTTTAAAGCTTCACCATAAGCTCACAGTGTGCAAACAGAACCTGATGTGTTACTGCAGGTAAACTTGACTTATTGATTGGCTGTCTGCATGCGAGAGACATTCCAAATGAAAGGTCGCAATCTATTATTACTCCAATTTTTCTTCTTTAATGTTCATTTGCTTGGTGAGCCAAATGTTGTAAGTGCTATGAAATAAATTGCACATAAGTGAAATTATGCTAGAACTAAATTCAAATGTGAGACCTGATCATCCATCAAAACGGGTCAGTATTTCATCAATTAATGGTTTTAACTACTTGGGTGAGCACTTGGCAGATAAGCGCTCCTGTAATAAAAGGGGTCTAAGTTACTGTTTTGGCTTGCAAAGCCCCCCCCCATGGTGCAACATGATAGGTGGGCTGAATGTGTCATGATGACCGTGGTGGGGGGTTTCCCAGAGAGAAAAAAGCTGATGGAAAGATGAGGAGGAAGGAGGAAGAAGGGGGGCTAATTTCTTTCTCTTCCTGGCAGTAAGAACAGAGGAGGGCAACTGAGCAGAACCAGACAGCTCTTGTGATCATTACAGTACACAGGCGACCAAACTGGGTTTGCTTCACAAGTCACACTTTAGAGGAGAGTTCAGCAGCTGTCTGGATGGCACGAAACTTGGCATATATTGAAACGTCCATAAAACTTATAGACAGTATTTAACAATCATTTCTGTGCTCTTAAGACAATGTAAAAGCTATTTAATTTGTTGACATTAAGCAAAATTGGAAAGTTGTGTTGTAAAGAAAATAAGAGCCTCTGCTAAAAACAGACTTTATCACTACTTATGTGGTTTAGGTCTAACTTTTCTCATGCTTTCTGCTTTTATTAGTATCCAGTGTTACCATTTTTAGCTATAACAGTGCCAAAAATGTAAATTAACCCTGCTAAAGGGTAAATTGAACACATTTGGACAAAAGCCATAAGGGTTTCAGCGCATCCAATACAGCGGAAAAGGTTATTGTATTAAGAATACAATAACCTTAAGAAAGATAATTTTCTATTTGTTTCTTTTCTCTTTTTTGCATTAATATTTTTTAATTTCCTTTTTCAACACTAGTTGAATACAAACTTGCAAAAAATGAGGACAGCTCTAATTCAATGCAAATCTGTAGATGCATTAAACAAAGCTATATGATGATAACTACTGCCAGTTTTCCAAAAACTTTCTCTTTTTCTCCCAGAATATTTACCTAACAACCCCGTCTCTCGCCCGAAATGTTCGCTGGAGATAGGCACCACTATGGACTAGGGTGTACAGAAAATGGATGGAAGAATATTTACCTACCAGTTGGTTGTATTATTTTTACTCTTGTCCCATCTATTTCTATTGTATTGTTGACTCTTGAGCAGTTACCTTTCATAATTCAGTCAACTCATGTCGCCGTGTTTAGCTGCATCTCAAAATAAAAACATGCAGCAGAAAATCAATCAATCAGTCAAGTTTATTTATATAGTAAATTTCAACAATAAGGCATTTGAAAGTGCTTTACATAATAAAAACACAAAAATACAAAGTCATAGTCAACAATTGAAGCCCTACATTTTGTCAAGTGACATCGTTACACATCAGAATGTTACATTTATGATGTTTTTAGTAAATAAAAAGGCGGGTTTATTTCCCACCAGTTAAAACTTGGTTTAGAAATGAACATGCCACCTTATCTGTGTGGTATTTTTACATGCATTACATAGTCCAAGCTTCATAGTAGGTTTAAATGTGTTTTTCTGAACAGGTAACCTGTAATTACCTACTATTTGCAATGTAAACAAATGTTTTGTTTTACAGGTAAAACAAAACATTTGTGCTATCCACATTAGCTGTGACATCAGCTCATTATGAAGCAACTCCTGCAACAGCGAAGTCTAAATGTTATAGTTTGTGTAATAACATCAACTGTCTCGGTTTTAAGGTTTCAAATTGACTGAAATTATTAATCAAACATTTGAATCGTTCATGGCCAACCCCAAACTGTTCCGAGCATTTCTTTGTGATGCTCTGATTCAAACGCTCTGCAAAGTCACAAACACCCAATCGTTTTCTGTAAAAGCGTTGTAAGACTCAAAGCATGACATCACATTTTGGTAAGTAGACAATACCCACTCAAGGTCTGCCTTCCTACCTGCTTTCCCGCTGCTTCAAGTGTTTCACATTCATCATCTGGTGATGACAAAACCTTCAGGGCTTCTCATCCCTCTCGGCCAAATGGTGACGCATTGCTCTTGACCCTGCAGATGAAAATGGAACGCACTTTCAACAACATGATGTGTTTGGTGGCAGCAGAGTTCGCTCAGAGGTATTTGGACAACCTTTCAGCCATTTCAAAAACAAAGCTTATGAGATTTAATAATTATGTAACGGAATATATATATATATATATATATATAGCTTGGAAATCTATAACCATAGTGAATTTTGTCAAAAAAAAGAACAACATTCACTATGGTTATAGTGAATTTTGTGCTTTTTAGACGTCAGACTTTTTTCCGATGTCTTTAGTTAGACTTTCCAGACTAAAGATGGCCTGGTTAGGTGCACTGAGCTCATTTGGCTGCATTCATTCCAGTGTGGCTTCATTTCAGCAAGTTCCAAAATGCATAAATGAAACAAGGTTTACAGGGGTGGAAATAAATATTTAATCCCCTGCTTATTTTCCCAAGTTTGCACTCTTACAAGCAAAAGCGGAACTTTTACATTTCACAGTGTGTCTCGTCCCTGGGTTTTGGGCTCAGGTTTTTCTTTGTGTGGATATAGTTTTCTTTTTTGTGGTTATTTATGTTCATATGTCTGGTTCTATCCTATTCATTTATTGTTTTTAGGTGTCGTCAGATTAGCTTGATCCTGTATACTGAGTATAAAAAATAAAATAAGTTAATTCAGCTGACAGAAATTGCCAGCTTCATTTTGAAAGGACAATATAATTACTTTTAATACCACTGTAGGGTCTATCAATAACCTGGAGCCTATTTTTATGCAACAATGTCACATAAAGACTCATATTTTTAAAATCACTTGTTTATTTTGAAAGCCCAACTTACTCCCCCATTAAGGTTTGACCCTGTTTTAAAAACAAATCTTTTAGTAATCTTGTGTGTAATTAATATGTGACAAAAACATAATTAGTCATGAACTCAGTTATTCTTAGCAGGTTTTATCACACAACCTGTGCATAAGTCGTGTGTTATTCAAGGATGCACTGGATAAATCACTTTAATCAAAGCCAACTGAATGTATCTTTGAGATATTTTGGACCATATTGTTATGTGCATAATATTCATCATCCAATGAGTCATGATTGAAATTAGCATACTAAATGAAACTAATACTGTGAATTATCTTCATTTTGCCCATGAATTGTAGAAGTGGGAGTTTAACCTTGAAACATCAGATAAACTCCAACCGTTGCTGCAGCATCTCCTCGCTGAAACTCTGCAGCATATGGCTTCGTGTCGCCACACTGAGTGCTGACCTGTTTCTTGTGCCGTCGTCAGTGTGCATTATAATATGTAACAACACACGACAGGCGAACGGGAAAGTCCAATGTGTGCCGCTACCAATTAAACATCGCCCAGAAAAATCTTGTAGACTCAGCAGCTGCGGATGACAGCGTTTTTATCTCCTCTGTGTGCAGAGCCGGTGACAGTGTTTGATATCATTTTGAACATCTTTCCTCACAGAGGTTGTCTCCTACAGCTGCGTCCTTATTTATCTGTTCCTTGCTTGCGTCTTCCTATTTGTAGAGGTATATTCGTGTCTCCTGTGTCAGTCCAGGGAAACTTTTATCACCATCCTTCATGGTGTTCTCTGTGAAATGGGCTTTCTCTTGTCTGTGCACTTCCAACTCGACGCCTTACCATTTCCCTTCTTGGGAAATGATAAGTCTGTCTTTTTGTCTTTGCTCCAGGTTTGATGCTCCGCTGCGTAAACTGCAGAACATCTCAGGCCAGAACATATTTATAGCACAAGTGCATGACAATGAGTAGAGCGATTTATCTGAATTAGTTCACATTAGGCACATAAACATTTAAATTAACAAGCCACCTTTTTCAGTTGCTTCTTAACACAATCAGTGTCTTATTCTATTACATAATAGCAATTAAATTCATGAAGCCATTCAGACGTAGGGAAGAAGACTTGCAGAAGTCCAAACTTATGTTGTATGAGATAAATATTTTTATAATTGACATCCAAACAGTACAAAAGACTGAACTGTTGACAAAAAAGTTACAGATTGACTTTTTTCCCTTTCAGTGTAGCTGATTCAGCATTACTTATAATTACTATAATAAACCTTAACTGTGTAAAAGAAAACTTATGACAGTTGTAATACTGTTGATTGTCTTTTTGTGTTGTGTAACAAAAAAATACATGATAGAAATTAATTAAATTGAGTTAAATTGATAATTAGCAGATTTTGGATTTCAAATTCAAGTAAGCTGCTTTATTTTGGGGCTTTTGTTAGGGTGGGTCATTTAAACCCACCCTACTCACAAGGGAGTAAACAGAATGTTAAGATAGCACCAGGGTTAAGTCATTTTGAACTGGTGGCTGGCTAATTGAGTATTTCAAAAACTGCTGGGATTTGTTTAATGTACATTCGTCTCTCATGTTTACAGAGAATGGTCCAAAATAGAGTACACATCTAGAGAGCAGCAGATATGAGGAGAGAAATGCCTTGGTTATGCTGGAGTAGACGGGGCAGTCATTTGAGACAACAGGGAATATTAGTGACAAAAGTAGAGAAAATAAATAAACATATTCAGATTGGTTTAAGTTTCTGAGATGATTGTTATTCTTGTCACCATTTGTTTCAGCAGCTGCACTCAAACTACTGTCCATCATGCTTCATGGTTCATCGGAGTCATATTCTGGCCCAAACATCCATGGTTAAGTCCTTGCAGGATGAATTCTTCCTCTGTCTGCAATGTTTTTCTCAAGAACAAGGTCCATCTGACTGGATAAAACAGTTTTAAGCTCTCAGTCCTTACTAAAACTCTCAAATCCCCCTGAAACTCAGATGTTTGTGTAAGACCTCTTTGTTTACAATTATTTTGGCCATCTTTCAACCTCCTATGTCATCAGGTGAAGTGGAAGTTCACTATGCAGAGATGTCAGATGTTTTTGTTTCTTGCCTTAATTTCATTATGTTATGTCATAATTCTGGTATCCAGTTGCATTCAAAAATAATAATTTTACAGCGATTGAAAAGGAAATGCATCTCTGACCATTTAGTTTAAGAAATTCACTGGCATTTAGTGAATATACAGTATATATTTATTTAACATATGTATTTACCAACATAGTACCCAAAAAGCATCAAATTTCCACCGATTCAGTGTTTGGGAAGTGCTTCTACTTTCTGCGTTATCCATGCAGGAAGCCTACAGTACAGTAAAACATTTATGGTTTTATTTGTTTTGGTTTGCGCAATGAGCCACTGCTGATTTTCTCAGTCATAGTTCCGGCAAGAATTTAAAACTACTTTCACCCCTTTGTGAGAACATATTAAATATGAGAAGCCTCGTCTCATGTTGATTTAACTTTTAACAAAGTCTTGGTGAGACTTTGTGTGTCTTCCAGTGACAGAGAGTAGCTTTGATGGTAACCAGCGCAGTGGCCCTCAGGCGCAGAGAGGTCCCCTCTGCTTTATTTCACTGCCTCTCCTGACTGGGAAGTATGTACACACTTTGATATGTGTGTGCAGAAAAAAGTAAGTCCTCCTCTCAGGGCGTTTTTGCCTAATACGTCCATGCAGTACTGGCTGGAGAGCTGTGTACAGAGGCACAAAGATCAGGGCTATTCTGGTCCCACCAGCCTGCACAGTGCTGATAGGAAAGGATTAATGAGGCGGGGCACTCATCGCTTGTAATTAGAAACAACGCTAAAACTATTTTTGAGCTTGTTTCTAAGGAGAGACCCTGACCCCTAGGCCACCCCCCACAAACACCCTCAATACTTCGCTAGCCATGAGGCAACGGACGCCTGCAAAGGTGGAGTAAATATAGTCTCATAACTAGAGCAGCTATGTGACACATGGCTGAATGGAGGCAAGTGTTGATAATTAACAACTTTGGCTGCCTACGCTACATGCTCAAATGTCAGAATGCTCACAGGCTCGATCTTAAAATAAACGCAGCAATGTCTTTATTGTTGTGAAGTCTGATATTTCTGGGAGAGTCTGATTCTGGTTACTGCATTTGAGCCAAAAACACATAAACACTTCCTTTTTATTGTTGTTGTTTTTAAATCTCAATGTATCATCATTCAATTTTTTATCAAGTTGAAAACAAGAAGTATTAATTGTGATCAATTAAAATACAGCCTATAATTGAAGTTTTACATTTTCACTTATCTTTTTTGTTAGTGTCCCATTAATTTTGATCTCAGAAACACTAATGTTCTTCTGTAGCACACCTACTTGTCCTGTGTATTTTTTTTATTATTATTGTTTTATTGGATGTTGTTTTTGCTTACTGAGGTAAAAAAATAAATAAATAAAAAATGCAAACATTTTTTCAGTCTTGGCAAAGCGAGCTGTAAGGAAAAAAGCGGGAACTGCCTTGAAAACAGGCCTCCAGGACACCAAACCAAATTTGAAGCTTCCGTCTTTATTTCAAAGCTCACAAGTAGGGATTACAAAATTACAGTGCTTGAGTTGCAACAGTTCAAGGAGGAGAGATGACAGACCAGTTGAGGAATTTTTAGCAAGTCATGCAAAAAGGTGTGGGAGAAGGCCTCCAGTATAGTAGCACCCTGTGTGGAAAAAAATAAACCCATTTCTCAGTAAGTCAGTGCAAAAATAGTAATGAATATATGCTTACAAAGAAAATAGATATATTCATATATATATATATATTTATGTATTCATATACTGTAAATACTTGACTGTAGACTACAGACATAGAGAAATATACAGTGACTCTTAAGAGCAAAGCCCAAATCCACCAGAGCGTCCAAGCCCAAAGCAGAAACTCTTGAACAAGTCCGAGTCGTAAAGAGGCCGAGTTGAACGCGACGGCTTGATATCGTCCTAATTCAGAACCTTGTTTTCAAATAAACGGGAGCAGAAGCCTTTTCGGAGCCGTCAGTCAGGATCTGACCTCCACAGAAAGACGAAGAGCACCATTACGACCCTCAGAGAGCAGAAGCATACAGCATGCTTCGTCTCCAGTAAGGGAGGAAAGTCAGAGAGATCAATTTAAAATAAAATAAAATAAAATAAAAAAGAGCCGATTGCTACTGAAAGCAGCAGGAGCCAGCAGGTTCAATGAAAACATCCTTGTATCTCGTTTTGTATCAGCTCAGACATTTTGTTTGCCATCTATATTTTTTTTAAGTACAGATGCATAAAATGCATGTCTTCTAAATGGTTATTAGCATATATGGTGTTTATAAACTCTGATTCATCATGGAGCACCAGGAGACAAGTGATGACAGCAACAAAAACAAGACAGACTTACTTTTTTTTTCCCTTTTACAAAGAAAATCCAAATCTCACAACAGATAGCTGGAAACATCCTGTGACGATTTCATTTTGCATAGCATGATTTTTCACGAGAGATTATTTTTTTGTTGCAGATCTCTGTCTTAAAGCCATCTTGAACAGACATTGCGTACATACTTGTACAGTCTTTCTTCCTGCTCACAAACAACAGATGATCTTTTCTAAACTATTGGATTCAATTGGATATAATGGATGATGCGGTGGGTGGACTGCAAAACAGATGATGGTTTTGGCACCTTGTCAGTTATTGTTAGCCCTGTGCTTCATTTTATGCCTTGCTATGGACGACTGACAGACATAAACAGAGTCGGGACAGTGTACGAAGAGGCTGCTTCAGATCAGCTTTGGATTCACTGTAAAATTAAGATTTTTTTTTCTCTCTCTCACTTAAGAGGAAAAACTACTCCTGATGTTTTGGAAAGCTTGGGCCTGAACAGAAAGGCTTCAGACAACTCTGATCATAAGTGTTTAAATGCTTGGTTTCTTTAACAATACACACATATTCCTTAAAAACATGTATAAAGTTTGTGCTCTGCTTTATACAGATGTTTAAAATGGCATAAAGTTGGCCATTTAAAGTACTCTCATTTGTGTCATAAGCCTGTAATGTAATCTTGAATCAATAACTCAAAAAAACAAAAGAAATAGAGCACGAAAGAAACTTTGGGTAGACTATACACTGGCATGGATGTTGACAAAATTTCCTATAGTTTTCAACAGACCAGCTCTAATAAGGTGGATTCAAACATCTTATGCACTTTTCCATGTTTTATTGTTGTTTTCTTTGGCGGGGAGCAATTGCCTTGATCCTGACACAAAAAACACATATATGTCTTTCTTAAGTAGCACCTTCTCTCGTCTTTCACATTTCGAGTGTCAAACACAAATCTATGTCGTATCCATACACCTATGAAGCAGAAAGTTGTGGACTTAAAACTAAAAGTTCCTTGACACTCTGATCAACTTAGAAAATGAGAAAAGGCTGCATCAAAAGGGCATTACTGACTTTTATTCAACTGGAATATTTATGGCTACCATTTGCTGTTGCAACTGAGTTTGTGATTACACCAATTTTGGATTTTTCCTTGCATAATAAAAGTACTAAAATTAAAAGCCGTGTTCTTTTAAATCTTTCATGTAGTGGTATTTTGCCATCACCACATAAAAGGAATTTGTCATAAGGTTTATTTATAAATTATTACAAGGAGAACAAAATGTGGAAAGTTCTGAGCATGTTTAATATGGATCAAAGGTGAGTGGGAGAAAAATAGAAAATGTTTGTGTGTTTACCCCAAGTTCTGCTTAATATTAAATTGATGCTATTTCTCTAAAATACTGTAGTAGCTCAAAGTTACAATAAAATCTTGGAAACTTTTTGATGTCGCTTTTATTTTATCTTCTTTGATCAGAAACATTGGCTCTACAAATTATCAAACTAAATTTGTGTAATAAATAAGATGGGTTTTTTTTCTAATATGACCTCAAGTTTATCTGAAAGTGGCAAAATGCAAACCAAAAAACCAAAAAGAAAATTTTTTTATTCTATTTTCTAAAATTATATTCCCTTATGTGAATTTCGCTCAGTTATTAGTGCTTTTTGTTTTTGCATGCCATCTTTTTCAACGCAGATGAATTAAGGCATCAATAGAGGCGGTGAAGCAGCACGCAGGAGCAGCAGGCAGCTCAAAACAAATCCTCCCAAAGGTTACGCCGCTCTGCTGCACCACTGCTGTCACGATAAACTGAACTCCACAACAGGACATTTGTGTTTATTTGAAGCACACACCTCAACGTTGCTACCATCGAACTTGGCTGAGTAGCTGGGAACGCAGGGCATTGCCAAGAATATTGGATGTGAGTGGACAGAGACAGTGTACGGTGAGGTACAGTGCAACAGAGCCGGCTAATGGATGAAGTGGAGCAAAAACAAACAGAGGAGACAGAAGCAGGCAGTGAAAATCCTCCCTTGTGTTACATTAAACATCAGCAGTAGCCCTGTTTTACAATATTCCCCGATTATTTCAGTGCTCTCTCTCTCTTCTTCTCCACCAGCAGCCATGCATAAAAAGAGCTCTTATGGCTGTCTGGTAGTATGCGTATTGCTAAAAATATATGCGAACGCACGGATGGCAAAACCAACACACTGAAGCGAGCACACAAGATATGAAGTTATGCTTCAGCAAACAAAATCCCATAAGCTGCACTTAAAGAAAAACTTTTTTTCTTCTTCTTCTTCTTCTTCTCTGGTTCTCGCACAGATCAGCGCCAAATCTTACAGCATTACTGTATGCACCATAAACACATATAGAGCTGAACAGTTGTTACATTAAAATCAAAATGGTTCTTCAGCAAAGAGCTTGAAATGTTTTTCTTGATCGTTACCAATATATACACATATAAGATCAAGGTTGCATTCAGCGGAAATTATTGCACAGTAAGCCTTTGTTGGCTTGTCATGGTCATCCCCTTAAAATCCCAGTATAAAAATAGAACAAGATTAACACGCCAAACAAGTCCTTATCTTTTATCTTTTATTATTTTTTATATTTAGACAGGCACTGCTGTGGCAAACCCTGCCTGAGTCTGCAAACTGTGTGCCTCAGTCCCTTTTTATACGTAATTGCGCCAAAGCACAATTGATTTTCTTTCTCCCTCCTTCTCCACCTGATTCGCCTCCTCCTCTTGACTTCGCCGTCTCTCATCACCAACCAAGAGGTCACGATCTCAAGAGACTTCAAGACGAAGTCGAGGAGGTTTTCAAAAAAACACACACTGGCTCTCTTTGTCACCTCAACCGGTTCGAACAGCAGCAAGAGTCACAGCAAAGAGCGTTGGGTCGAGCGGCTCGTCTAGACGACGGTTTCCACACCAATCAGCTTCGGCGTGAGGATCCGTGGCGTTATTCCGTTGTTGAGGTCCTCCTCAAACTCCAGCAGCTGGCCCATGAAGTTGAGGTTCGGCGAGATGATGGGCCTTTTGCTTTTCACAAACTTGTAGGCGTCGGTCATGGTCATCCAGCTGTGCTTCATCAGGTAGGCGATCACGATGGTGGCAGATCGCGACACGCCCGCCTGGCAGTGGATCAGAAGGCCCAGACCTGCTTGGTGTGCTTCCTCTGCAGAAAGGAAGGAGAAGAAAATCTAAATATGGAACACGGACGGTTTATTCTCGAAGAGGAAGTTCATTCATTCTGCTTGATAACACGTTACAACTTCCTTTATTGCTACGCGTAAGATTAGGGCCTTTTATCAAATGTCAACTCTTCCCCATTGATAAGAATATGAATCTGGAGAATTACTTTTCTTTAGTGTTCTTTAGTCACATTTTGAAGTTGTGCATTGAGAGAGACCACTGGAAAAATAAAAAAACGTCTTCTGTTTTGACCTTTAAAGAAATAATTGTATGCTTAATACTGAATAACAAAAAAACTAAATTAAAAACTTACATATTTAGGGAACAAAACATTTGTCTTGTACATAAACCATCAGTTTGCTTTTTCATCTATAATAAAGATAAATAATCATAAAAATGCTCAAACTACATGCGTAACTTAATGTATTTACACCCTATTGCCATTTATTTTGGTTCTAATCCCCATTTGGGCCAGTTAAGTCTTATGAAGTATATTTATGAGCACCATCAAATCGGGTAAGCAGGAAATATTCATTTGGTGAGTACAAATGTACGCATAGTCGATACAAGTCTCTCACTGAAAACAATTTGTCTTATCCAATAAAAATGCAAAACGAGGGGGTGCTGTGGTGGCACAGGGGTTTAGCACAACCCACATATGGAGGCCTTAGTCCTCTAAGTGGCTGTCGCAGGTTTGATTCCCGGCCTATCAACCTTTATTTGATAGTTACCCAATGAACTATCAAATAAAGGCCACTAGAGCCAATAAAACCTTTTTAAAAAAAAAGCAAAACGATAAAAAACTACAAATGTAACGCAGAAGAAAGGAGAGATGTATTTTTACATGGATGTCTTCTGGTTAACTGCATACTTATGCTTTTGATCCAAAACTGATTGTGTGAAGAGGTTTTTTTTTCACACATTAAAAATATTTCTAACTATATTTTATACCACGATACAATATTTATTTTTTTCTTAAAGAAGTTGTCAAGCAACTTGTACTGTGCCAATTGTAGTTATAAAACTGTTAACTTAGTACAAGTTTTTTTAAGATTCTACATCTTCCTGTTTATTTTCAAACAGCCAAATTGGTATAAACTGGATTTAGAAACATATTTTATTCTTCTTCCAGACAGCAACAGGTGGGGTAGGGGCAGTGCTGTGTTACTTGATATCTCATATACCTAAAGAAAAAAAAACTAGTTTAAAACTTTGGTATTAAAAGCTTTGGTATACTGGCTCATGCCTGATACTCTATAGTTCACCTATTCTAAAAGCAATAATACATTTTGAGTAATTACCTCAAAATTTGCTCTGGATTCAGTTAGTCTCCATGTTATTCGCAAATTCTCCAAACTGCGAAAGCTGATCACCACATGATCAGCTTTCATCTACGGCTTTTTTTTTTTTTCAAGCCGATGGACATAAAGTCTTCAGGATTTTTTTTATTTTCACACAGGAAGTAGCAAAGTAAACAAAGACTTCTGTCGACACAACTGCTGCTACGCTTATTTATTCTAGTCTGTTAATGGAGAAGTACCTGATTTTCAGTGACATTTCAAATGTTACAACATTGAATTGTTGGAAATCACCTCATATCAAAACTGGAGGCGTTTCCCATGATCAGAAATAAAACAGAAAGCTTTAAATTCCTTACTGACTACATTTCAAATGCCAAATAAATATTACATATGGTTTTCTGTGACTTTTTTTTTCTTTTATTCTTTTCATGCCCTCATACTAGTTTTATTACAAATGATTAGGGAACCAGTTAATTAAAAAGGAAACATGTTTTATTTTAGAGAAGTAAAATAAAAATTCGTTAGAGAAGCACTCATATGCACTGGCTTCATCCATGACCTACTTATAATTATCTTGATTTAGCAACATTTATATACTTTTGCAGTTTCTAGGCATAGACTGCAATCACCAACCATTTCAGAACTGTTTCAAAAGCTATTTAAATATTTTGCCATTCCTACTGTAATGTGACACCAGAGAAAGTCTCAGCGTAGCCAGAGTTTTCTCTCTGTAATTGCACACTGATGGTCAGCTGGCTGAAAGAAGCCTGCTACTCCTCATTTACAGGAGAGACTATTTAAACTGTTTGAATATGTTTTAGTTCACAAAGAGAACAGGTATAGGAATTTTAAATCTTATGAAAGTAACATTCTGTGTTAAGTAAATGCAATTTGAAAATAAATAGAATTATATCTAAAACAACTTTGTTTCAAATGTATTGTGATTTTTTTCACACTAGGTATTGATACTGTGAAAACATTTAGACCTACATAAACTGTGGAGCACGAATGAAAGAAACACTCGGCACCATCTTTTTCCTGACGCAACAGGGAGTATTCACCAGATAATTCTTTAAGTCAACACAAACTGCGCTATTGATCCTCTGTAAACACAAAAAAATCAGTACTGCTGCAACTATGAATCATCTCTGTGGCTCTGATGTAAATTATGCATTTGGAGTGGTTTATTATTTAGCACCTCGATGATATAAAGATGCTTGGTAACTAACGTGAAAACAGGGTTTAATTTTTAAGGAAAACAGACTAACAGGGGTGCTTTAGAGAGCTTTAGTTTACACAAAAGTTTGCAATTTTTAGCTAACTACATCTGAGATAAAGTGCATGATAAGATGACAAAATGTCATGGCGTCTGACCTTTTCGGATTGACACGTCCTACAACAGCATTGTTCAATCGGGGGTGACCTTTCAGATATGTAAGAGCTATTATCAGTTCCACCACCGCGTAGCTGTCATGCTTTTTAATTTAAAATGTGTGCACACAATCCAGTATCTTAATAAATACTTAGAAAAGACCAACAAGACCTAAATATTTCTACAAAATGTGTCTCAGGCAAGGATGTGCTGTGTTGTTTTTATAAAAAGTAACAATTAAATGCTAGATTAAAGTTACAGAAGCTACATACAGCAGTGTGTAGGAGTGTGTGGCTAAAAGCACAATCCAGTGATGATTCACAACTTTTTCATCTCACAGCCTTCTTTTTAACCTTTAGTTTGTTCCATTTTTAAAAAAGTAGGAGCAACAAAAAAGTAATTTTTTGTTTTTGCGCCCTCCCGGGTATGCTTCTACTTAATCTGTGAATGTAAGCGGTTCAGTTTTAAGAACTTCCTACCGATGAACTCAAACGCCTCCTCGAAGTACTGCCGCAGGTTCTGCTTGTTGCTGTCGGTGGCGGGCAGGCGCTTGTAGTTGAACAGGCCAGTGTCGTAGTGGTAGAGAGGCAGGTGGGTGGTCACGTTGAGGATGTAGCCAATGTTCATGCGCTGCAGCAGGTGGAGGTCCTGAGCGTCGTGCTCGTTCCCCAGGTAGAGGAAGGGCAGGATTGGGGTCAGCTCTGCGTTCTCGATGTCCGGCGTAGAGGGCAGGGAGTGAGGTAGAGGCCCCGTCAGGCCGGCAGACGCGCCCGTTTGCAAACCTTCATGGAGGTGCAGCGAGTGCTCGCACAAGTTTTCGTGGCTCTGCCTGAAGCAGCTAAGGCCTCCTGAGAACACAAAAACCAATGCAACCTTTTAACACTTGCTTGAAATTACTACAACTGGTTGATGCAAACACATATACTGTAAGCATAGCAGTGCAGAAGATTACAAAAATCAGATACCTCTAACCCCAAAATTATTGATGTTAGGCTTACGTCCAAATAAAAATGGTGTTAAAAAGTCAACATGTATTTATTGACTTAGGTATACTATTGGCAAAAACAGAAATGTAAAAATAATAGAAGACCAAAGGTGAGCAGATGGTTCTCAACGCTATCTTCGACTTTCCCTTCCACATAATGTCTGTCAAATTTGGAAGCTTTTGTTTTTTTACATAAAAGGGACAGACATCATCAATAGAGTGCTATATTATTACAAATATATATTTTCTTCTTTGTCTTTATTATTTTTATATATTCATATTGCCTGATTTGTATTTAAAGATGCACCTGGATGGTTGAATAATGCTTAGTTGCTTATGGTACTTTTGTTAATGTCAACATGTGACGTTCATTTTAAAATGTAAATAAATGAAATAAATTAATTAAACAAATAAATATGTACGGTAATGGAAGTTCCTGCTGACAAACAGTCAGTAATGTTTAATATTAAAGAATATTGAATTAATTAATGAAAATTAAAGTTAAATAGTGAATTGTCATGAATCAGATAAACTTTTCATTTGAATGTATCATGATCATCAAACTGATTTTTTTTCAGCCTTTTCTTTATCTAAGCTAAGTCTCATAGTTTGAGCAATGTATTGAGCCAACAGAGCATGGGTTGAAGGTTTAATTCCCCCAAGAAGAGTCTAAAGCTAAAAATACTTAGTCTGACCAACACATGGCTCAGGTTACGACTAACACTACCAAACTTTGCATACATACTGTATCTGATAAAATCCAACTTTGAAGCTGTAAAACTACGCACATTTTTATTTGGTTCTAATTTGAATGCCTCAATTTGTATTTTAACGCAAATTCTGAATTATCTCTACAGTTAGCTTAACTTAACTTAACTTAACAGGAAAACAGGCACACTCAGGGTTAAACACACTTCTGGGCATGTGCACTTCTCCAAAGAACTGGCTTGCACCTGTTTGCAACAGCGATGCCACAGGCCAAAGTTTCCCTTCAGCACTGCGGGGAGGGGGTCCAAGTATCAGTTTGAGTATTGTTCACAATGCGAGGGCTGACATCATGCCATGTGAGGTCACCTAAAACATCTAAAACCACTTCCCCAAGGGTGGGAAGCATGTGGGAGTATCCACTGAAAGTTGTTGTTTTCATGAAACAGATTGTTAACCATTAACAAAGACATTAGCCTAAACACACGGCCAATCCCACACAATCATATGGAAATAATTACATTTTGGTGAAGAGAGGGAAGTGATTATAGAAGATATGACCAAACTAAAGTGACTTTAGAGAACAGGGACTTTTTACTTAGACTGAAAGTATTTCCTCATTTGTTTCATTTTTAGAGTCTGAGCAGCCACAAAGCCACAAGTTTCAATTTTCCTTATGAAATTAATGCGACCTGCTTATTGTTTGTCTTTATCAAAACAACAAAGAACATCCTTATGAAAAATGTAATTGTTAGAATTAAAGTAAAATAATAATTTTAAAAAGTCACTTGCATGTTATTTATTAGTTTACATACGGTTTTAGCACAATATGTAAATAATGAGATCAAAATTAAATAAGCAGTAGTATAAGTAATCATTGCAATATTTTTTCATTTAGATTACTTTAAAAACTTTTCTTTCTTTAATTTGTTTGTACAGATTTTTGTAACTCACACAGCAGCATGGTCTGCGCTTACAAAAATATAACAATCCCCTATCTGTTAAATGTAAACTTTTCTGACAAATGAGTTGTAAAAAATATCTTTCAGTTATCATCAGTTGGTAAATGTAATTTATTCATTAGATATGACTAAATGACATTTTGCTGCTGCTGTTTTGCAGTAGGGCTACGCTGAAGTTGTCTTAACTGTTTCCTTGTTTTGTCTGAGGTCTCTAATCATAAGTGAAAGTAAAACAATATAGATTTCAGGTACTTTCCTAACAGCTTATTGTGTTTCAGCAAGACGTAATTTTCTTTTTTACTTATTTATACAATATAACATTAATCGTAACTTTACTTATTTCTCATTGTCCGCAAATGCTCCCAAAGAGAACTCTTAGAGGGTGACAGCAAAAATTTTTGGTAAGATAAAACAGGTTGGCACAGGCAATCTACAAAAACACAATTTTTAGCAATTCTGGTAAAAATGTGATAAAAAAAAAAAAAGGAAAAAAAACTTTGATATAACTTCATTACTGAGTTCTTAACACTGTGATTAACTTGAATAAATATAAATCACACTAATTTTTACTCATGTTTATGTAAAGAAAATTGTATTAGGGGAAATCTGAGGAGAAAAATAGCTATGTCAGTTGTTCTCTGGACATTTTTTATATTACTTATTTATCACTGAGAGAACCACAGGCGGCTAATAACACTGAAGTCGGTATCTGATTTGAAGATTAAAATATGAATAAATAAGGAACTATTTTCCTTTTTGAAGGAAAATTTTTACTAAAGTTTGACATTAATGTCGACATAAAGAAAACCGTTTCCAAAACTTTTAGTATTATGGCGACCTTCGATTGATACGATTGTGTTTTAAGTTCATGTTATGTTACCTTTTAACAAATAGAGATTTATTTGGGGCAGAAAGAGATCACTTTATTGAACGTAGAGTGGCAGGTTAAGGTTCTTGCCCAGCGTGCCATCCACACATGAACCACCTCTGGCACCAATGATTTTAATTTAATTTTTATATAAATGTGGCATTATGCCAGAGGAAAAAAGGGAGTAATTATAATGTTGTTGTTTTTTTACACATCCTTAGTGTGTCAGTAAATATCAACAGTATAAGCATATTTCAAACTGCAAACATCAGCGGAAACACTGTTGATGTAGAAAATTCTGACTTTCATTTTTGTTGATGGCCTCCAGCCTTATTATAGCTAGAAAGTTGAAGAGCAATCCATGATCTCTGGGGATCAACAATTTTAACCTCAAGCTTATTTAAAGCCCAAGTTTATTTTAGTTTCCTCTAAACATGTTAACCACGCGTAACAGCAACACCCATTTATCATCTATGTTATATTTGAAGCATGACAGCTGCACGTTTTGTTTTTATCAAAAGTAACAGAAAATCCAGCTGAGACCGGATTATTCAGAAATATCCGCTGACAAAGAATGAAAACCTCTCGAGCATCACCATCTCTCTGAGCACTGAAAACTCGAGACGTGTTTCTGCCTCTTGGCTGAGCCAACAGCGTCTTGGTTCCTGTCTAACCGTTTCTGCCTCTCACTGATCACCTGCTGTTTCTGAAGCTCAGCGACATCCTCCCAAAACAAGCAATGAGCTGTTTATGGCTATTAAAGATGGATTCAACATAATCTATATCTGCTTTTAGCTGCAGGAGGAAAGGAAGCAGGCGTGTTTACCTGTAAATCCTGACTATACAGTAATTTGGTGGTAACACAGCAAATAATGGGGTGCGTGTAAATCTGCAGGCTGTGTGTTTTCAAACAGAAAAACTATTTATCATCACAACCTTTTGGTGAAATATGTCATTTCCTTGCACTGTGTTAGCCTAGGACGTAATAAAACTGTAAATGAAAAGAAATGTAATATAAAAAAGAAGCTTTAAGATGACTAGATGAATTTAAACCAGATGAAGAAAAAATAAGACGGTCCGCCTGTTCCTCCCACTGAGCCGAGCTTCAGACAGACACCAGCGCAAGATGAGAAACTGGAGAGGAGCCTCATTTCATCAAAGTCCACAGACGGACCGGAGGAGGGAGGAACAGGGGAACAGGCATGAAGAGAAAGGATCAAGGTGCTCCGATCTAACAGCGACATGGTGACTGCGGGGCATTATAAAAAACACTCCCAGCCAAGCCTCCAACATGGCACACAGCTTCAAACACGCAGCACACCAAAGATAGAAAACATGGCAACAACCCAGAGACTGTCACATCAACAGATTGCCTTATTTACTAACAGCTGCTTCTCACCTCATGCAAAATGTAATGTTTGCCATAAAGAAGAGGCTAAAGAGGGTAAGCATATGTTGATGTATGAAGAGGATCTAAACACTGAGCATTATGCATATGCAGGGTAAAATGTTGCCGTTTCACAACTGCATTTTTTCCCCATCACACTATTCCTGTGGATTAAAGTCCTTTTAATGAAATGAAAGCGTAGCACTCAGCACGGTTTTCTGTAAGTGTATGAAGTGAAGAGCAACGCTTTCACTCCCCCCTTTCCTACTTGCAAGAAAAACAAATTTGAGACATTTCCAGTAAAAAAACAAAACGTCATTGTTTAGATATTAAAGGTGCTCCAGTTAAAGCAGCAAACTGCATACTAACTACCCAAATTAACCATCTAAACTCTGCTTGTTGCACTTGCGTTATACTTTAAACACACACACACCAAAGTTGGGAAAAGTGGCAGCAAGCCAAAGATGACCATCTCACTAAATTGCCTATTTTACTAATAGCTAAAAGGCCTAATATTTGTCATATAGAAAGTGGCTGGTGAGTGCTGAAGTACGGTAATATGTGAGGGTGCTACCCATCTCTTTTATTAATGCTGTACTGTGAGTTCATAAGAGATGAGTAAGTAGTCTGTAAAGCAGCCAACTGCAGGCTAGTTACTGGAGTTAGAACAAGAAAAGGCAAAATATTTTAAAGAACTAAAAAGCTAATACTAAATGCATTTGTAGGTTTTGCTTTAATCTACACATTAGAAAGCATAAGAATAACCATAAATAACAAATGTTTCAGATAGCATTATTATTACATTGTATCATTTTAGCAGAAGTCATATCCACAATTTCTTAAAAAATTAACCATTCTATGTATGATTTCTGTTTTTGGTTGACAAAGCATTTTTTAACTGAATGCCAGAGAAAGTGGCAGAGGGATTTGGTTTTCCCTTCCTCCACCTGTTGCTACACACTGCCGTTCAGCTGGTTAACAGAAGGCTACTTCTGTGCTTTCAGAGAACGCCAACATTTTAGATGCCTAAGGTACGGAAACTAAAGAACCCGTACCCTCAAAACTTCAGTGCTTTTTAAAAGGTAGTTGGCCAGTTGTTAGATCATGATAGATGTTATTGTTTCTATGTGTGTTTCTGAGGAATTTAAGGTTATACCACTGGAATCACATAATGTCCAGTGCCTACGTGCTTAGCTTTGATTATTGGTTGAATGCCTACTGAATGTGGTATTATAATTTGCTATGAGTGTTGAGAGAAAATACTGGGAAAGCAGAAAGATAAATGTCAGAGGTTACCAGACTTATAATCACCATTTGCACCTCTACTCTTTACCCCAAACCTTTCATATCCAAGTATTTCTTCCAAAGCAGTTTACTCCTTTTGGAAACAAACCAACTCCCAGAAAAGTGTGTTCCCTTTGTTGTGTCTTTCTTTTTTTATTATGGCCGACTTCTTGTTACCTTTGAGGACGATGGGGTCCTTGCCCTCCCTCCTCAGTGATTCCAGGACCACATGCAAAGGCTGCGCAGATGTCAGCCTGTTGGGGTCTGTGGTGCTCTCGTCGTAAACCACAAGCTCTTTGGAAAAAATGCCCTTAAAGGAGTCTTTCCCCTCACGGCAGGAGATGAGGTCCAGCACAGTGATCTTGCCCTGTTGCAGCCGGCGCCGACTGATCTTGTCGGAGCAGTTGATATGCACAGCCCCACGGATGTGGCTCTTGTTGTACTCCAAGAAGGGCCGGCAGTCAATGATGACGGGGACAGGCCCGATGGGGTGCCCCAGCGGGCAGCAGGTCATCCGCTTGGCCAGCTCATTGGGATGGATGACCCTCAGGGAGGCTAGGGGCTTCAGCTGGCCCTGGGTGAGGCTGGGGGTGCTGAGAGCTTCATGTTTGCCGACCATTGGCGTGGGCGGCCCGGCATAGCTGAGGTTGGGGCTGCTGGCGCTCACCTGGCTGTGGCCGAGGCTCTGGCTGTCCTTCTCATAGGTAGTCACAGAACAGCAGCTGGCACTGCTGCATCCACACGACAACGAGCGCGTGGAGCCCTTGGATGAGGGCATATACGTCACAAGATTGGCCGTCGCCCGGATCTTCACCACGGTGGTGCTGATGACTGTGTCGCTGCTGCTGCTGCTGGTGACTGAGTCCAGGTAGCTGGTGTCTAGGCGCAGTTGGAGTTCCTGAGGTCGGATCGGCCTTGGCAGCGCCACCACAATTCTGTCGTCGAGGGGAGATGGAGGCATGGGGAGGCCGAGGGCTGGACGTCTACGGAGAACTCAACAAGCCGCTCTGCAAAAGGCAGGGACAAGCCACATGAAAGACTCTGACAACTCAACCGCTTTACTGACAGATCAACATGCAAACTGCAATGTGAACAGTGGAGCCAAATATTAGCACTGTCAACACCTGCAGGGGCTACACCCAAGTTAGAAGGAAAATTTAGGAGTGATTGACTGACCACTAATAATAAACAGTGAGATCATCAGAGGGTGTACTGTAACTAAATCACTGTGGGAGCAATTAATATGAATCATCCCCCAGATACTGTACATCACATATGTGTGTGATGTTGAATTTTTCATGCCAACTCTGCTCCGTCTGACCCAAAGCTTTTAGAACAAGAGAAGAAAACACTGCATCAACGCCATGCTGCAGCTTTGTCTCTCACCCAAATAGAAAGTCAGGATAGGCTATCAGAGGGGGGGGGAAAGGGATGGCAATTCATTTCTGATCAAAGGGGGGTTTTTTTAATAAGCATGTCGTCCTGGCATGTTATATAAAGACGCCCGCCTAGAGCTGTGCCTGTCCCGAGCATTGCCTGTGCAGGTTCAGCAGAACAGAAGCAGTGATCATTCATGACCAAATTCATTGAAGAAACCGGCAGGAGAACGTGCCGAGAATGTGATAAGGCAGAGATGAGGAGAGCTGCAGACTGAAGGAAATACAATTTTACAGCAGCATGTGTAGGAAAAAATATATATATTCTGATGCCGAGGCTGAATTCAGCATTTTTATTGTAACTTTGGTACAATAAAGAAATAAAAGCTCAATAAAACACGCTTCTGAAATAGTAAAAAAAAAAAAAAAAAAAAAAGGCATAATAAAACACTCCTTTGATATTCAATTCATTATTTATAATCGCTCTACGTCTGCGCGTTTAAACAACAACTTGCGACACTGATAACTTGTATTTTGCGCTTACCGGTGAGTGTCGGGCTTGACTGTAGACTGATTTATTATCTCCCCCCGCTGACAGCGCTGCCTCCATTCAGTCCTTCCCAGCCTTGTTGTGGATCGGCAACATTTTTTTTTTTTTATTGGTACTTTTACCCTGCTCTCCTACATATAATATTGAAGGAAGTCTGCCAGAGATATTGACGAGACTGTGAGCCAATGCGCGTCTTCATTAATATGAAATACGCTTTCTATGCGTACAGTGAGGCCCGGCCTTGCGGTGGGAGGGGCCTGCGGAGCTGCGTCCCTCCGTGGGGAGGATGAGCAGGGACGGGGCGTGGGGCGGTGTGGCTTGAACTGCCTCCAGTCCCAGACACGAGGTAGCATGATGTCACTGGCAGCCAATCAAAGGACTCGCCTGGAAGCTTGAGGAAAAGAAAGCGGCGCGTTCAAGTGCGGCTCGTAAACCCCAAATCCACAACTCAATGGATTGTTACGGTCAGTAAGAATTTCTTTTTTCCGCTGTGTTTTTATCTGAAAAGAAAGTGAAAGCAACTCAGATACTTTTCCATAAGTAATACTTACTTTTTATTAAATCATAGTTCCAAATGCATTTTGTGACTGTTAGCTTTTAAAAAAAAAATAAAAAAAAATTATATATATAATAATATAATAATCAGATTTATAAATATTGACCCCCTGCAAAGCTAATTTTCTTTTACCATCATTTTCAAGTTGACCACATAATGGCCAACCATGCCTAGCATGACTTAATAACATCTTCCTCTTCAACAATCTGACATAAACTCAAGATTTGTGGAGCTCTCACCCTGATTTTTCTTCACCTGAGTTAATTAATATAGTTTTTTAACCAAACTTTGCTTTAAACCTCTTTAATGCTTTATTCCTGACCTTTAGACCTCTAAAACATTTACAGAGCAGCAGTTACACATACAGGTGGACTCTTTTTAATAACTAGGTGAGTGGGTTTTATTTGTAGATTTTACTGTAAAGGGGCCACATTTTAGATTTTTATTTAGAAATTATGACCTACCTCATGTTGGTCTATAATATAAAATTTTACTGAAAAACAGTGGGGTTTTGTGGCTGGAAAAAAGCAAAATATGTAGAAGTTCAGGTTATGTATACTTTTGCCAAGCGCTATGAGTGTGATGTTTATTCTCTGGAATTTTAAGGTAATGTAATATAGAAAAGAAATTGTTCCAGTTTCCCAGTATCCAGCCTTTGTACCTCCTTTCTTTCCAGGCTGAGAAAAAAAAGTTGGAAATTATTTATAAATTGCCTTTTGGCTGCTCACACGTAAACTGCTAATTAGCTTAAATATACCTAGTCAGTGCAACTGGATCAGAAATTAGCTTGCAAAATGGAAACCACTAAACTATAAATACTGTATGCACTCACTGGCGTCTACATTTAACATTTTTATTTACAGACTCTTGTCTATGATGGCTCACACTTCCCCAGAAGTGTTAATCATATGCTAGAATAGCTTCAAAAACCTCTGCAACAGCCCACTATGCTTTTTTTCAGACTGGGTATTTCCATGCTGAACTTCTCAAAAGAAAAAAAAAATCCAAGTTTTTCTGCAGTTTAAGAGGAAACGTAGACACCCACTGCAGGGATCCATTTCAGGGGTATCATATGGACCATTTTTCTTACTCAACCAAATCAGCCCTGGTCTCAAAGGGTCAGAAGAAACTTAAAATAATTATAAATTCTCTCTTATGGTGGTGAACCAGGCAACTTCAAACTGGGATGTCTTTGTTTCAAACTGTGCCTCAGAAGATTTATTTAATTTTCCCATTTGAATAGCTCTACTGAAGCCAACATTCACCTTTACAATGATATTATCCTGTATAATGTTATGTCATCACCCCTCTAAACCTTTGTTTAATGGTGCAGCAGAGTTATATAGCACAGCGAACCGAATGTCCTTTATGCTCTTCGGTCATGGACACGTTGTCTGTTCAATAATTTGCATTTAGTTGAGTCATGAACAGAAATTTGAACCTGCTCTGCTGATTCCTTTTTTTTGCCGCAGGCATTTTTTAAACCCTGCTGAGCATTTCGTGTTGTGATCTCGATGGGATATGCGATTCTAGTGTGAGCAGTCTGAGTTTCTACAGAAAGATTGGTTCACACTGATCATGCTTTGACTTCTGTTTAACATATTCCAATTTTATTCAAATCATAAAGCATGTTTTAATGTCTTTCTAACCCACATTTATGATCAAATTAGTTAGATTTAGATCCAGCTTTTCAAAGTAATGCTCTTTTTAGGTCACAGTTCACAAATCTTTCACTTTTTGTAAGCAAAGTAGCAAAAACTAACTTTCAAAAATTAAAGATAAAGATTGCTAAATATGAGTCAAGAATCACATTTCCCAATGCTGGGCTTCCATGGATATTTAAATTACATAAAACAAATTAAAGCTAAACTTTTTCAGCCCACATTAGTGCATCTCAATGATTTAGAATATGTACAACAATGAAAAGTTGATTTATTTCAGTACTTCAATTAAAAAAATTAAACTAACAAACTAACACTAAGTAATATATTACAAGTTTTTATTTGTGTTCATTTTTATGAAAATGATTTAAAGATAACACAACCAAAATTAAGTTTATCTGAAAGGTATACCAGTAAAACCAGTAAAAACTGCATCAATGCAGCATGGCATAAAATTTAATTGTTATTCTCAATCTTATATTGCAGTCTTTTTCATGTCCTTTGGTCTGTATATGTCTATAAAATTATAGATTGTGGCTCCACATCAAACAATAGTTATTGTGACTAGGCTTTTAATGGAGTTACAAATCTGTACATCCTTACATAAGCCTATGGAGAACATGCTTTCAGTCAAGAAGTACACAGAGACCCGTGGTCGGTTGGCAGACAGCTTCTGTGTGAACCTGAAAGTTGGCAGCATGAAAAGACTAAAGATGTGAAAGTCTGAAAGGATGAAGGGGCAAAGAATCAGCGTTTATTTTCTTAACTGTTTGAAGAAAAGGAAAAACATTTAATTGAAGTAATTTTTCTCTTGCACAATGCAACAAGTAAAATGTTCTTCCTGTTGAAAGTACAAGAAGTAAGGGTAATTATACTTTTAGGTTGCTGTGTCAATGTGGTTTAGCTATGTATGTCATATTCTCACCTCATATCCTCATATCACAATGTCTTATTTTTCAGTCTGAGTCACAGTTATATCACAGACAGCGGAAATCTACTTCTTCACCTCACTTACTCATTTGAAAAGTCTGAAAATACCAATTGCCTTTTTTTTCTGAAGTGACAAATACATTTCGCTTTAGTATTTGCTGTGATGCTACAGGTCAAAACACGAAGAAGCAAAACACAATGCCTCCCTTGTGAAAGACAACACAACTGGCTTGTATGCAGGACAGGCAGGAAATATTATTAGTTGTAATAAGTAGGTGTCTTTTGGCAACAGCCCTGTCGAGTAAGTGCCAAGTTGGCTGACTGCACAGCCGCATATGATGGGACCGGTGTTACAGCGAAAGGGTCCTGCTGGATTCAGTCCCCAAAAATAATCCCCAGTAGTCCATTTATCCCCTCTGGCAACCTGAAACCATGCAGGGTATGTGTTATTGCTTCTATTATTAGTTTACTGTGTAGTTATTTATAAATGGACACAGCTGATCGGTAATGATTGGATTTCCAAAGACTCCTGTTACACCATGTGTTAAGGAGAAAGAGAACAAACAAGAGACCTAACTTAGTTTATGATATTATCATGTTGCAGTCAGCTAGTATTTTCAATTTGTGAATTGTTAGTCATAAATTGCCATTGCCTTCTCATGCGATTCCATTCAATTCTCATTGCCCTTCAGGACTCAGACTGGGCTTTCTCCCATTGAGATGGATTTCTCCGGTAGAATTTCTGGTAAGCTTCATAGTGTTGAACTGGCACATTGCATACGTCATTGCCAAATGTAAAAGTTTATAACTTCTACAGGGTCTAATACAGGAAGTAATCATTTCTCAATAGCCGAGGGTATGGCAGTGGCTAAATTATGTTCTGTAGTTGTTTTACTGTAGGAGGAACTGGTGCAATTCATAAAATAGATGGCATTATCAGGAAAGAATATTAAATTCAGAGAATCTTAAATGGAGATGCACCAATCGACTTTTTTCACCTAATCAGACATCTGAAGCTTAGAATCAGCCAATACCGATCCGATACAGAAAAAAGCGATGAATTGACTTAAAACATTTCTCTTTTTTTAAACACAAACATAAATGTACTGGATTACAAATTAATTTTATTACTTTGCAGCCATCCAGCACATTTAAATACACCAGTAGTTTCACAAGCTTGGTCAAACATGTAAAAACAATGCTACTTTAATTTGTTCAGTCAGTGCAATTAAGATATATAAAATAAATAAAAAAATTTAAAAACCTGAAACTGACAAAAGCAATAGGTTCAGTACCTTGTTCAAACGTAAAACAACAACAAAAACTTTCAAATAGTTCAGAAATTCTAAATGTGAAATAATAAATAATAAAGCATGACTTTGCTCAGAGCATAAATCATAGAATTATACAGGATAGATCTGCCCTTATGGATCGGGAACATTATCATCGATACCCTAAAATGTTTTATAAAAATATATACATCAGGACCTATACAGACATGAATATCGGATCAAAGTATCTCTGGTCTCAAAATGGCTGCCAAGGAGGAAAAATAGCATGTCTTAAAAACACATCCGTATAAATTTACAAATAATGGAGGGAAAGTGTTCTGCACAATTCAGGGAGAATTAGTTTGAGATTGTTATTTCTTTTGCAAAACATTTCATAAACCCAGAATGATGACTTACATCTGAGGTCCCTCAGGCCAAACATAAGTAGATATGGTGATATCCAGAAACGGCAGGAAGTCCATTAACAACACTGACATCAGCACTCTCCATAAAATCTGCATCAGAACTCTTTGCATACTATTCTCCTCTTTTTTTCTTTTTTTTTTTGAAGCAATGACCGCGGACAAACTGAGTGTATTAATCCCGTGTTTGGCTGAACAAATGGTTCAAATTTAACAACAACATCCCGTCTTCTTACTTTTCTTGTCCACAAAATAAGCGGTCTTTTTTGTGCTTTTGAATCCTGCAGCTTGCTGTCTGGGCACACAAACCACACATCATCACCACATCATTACCTCGAGCTGCAAAGCTGACTTGTCCCTAAACAAGTCAGCTGTTGCTTAGCTGTGAATGTGGGGAGCAGTGAAGGTGTAACAGATGCAGGGAGACTTCAACACCCCTCATCATATTGTTACTTTAACAACATACATGGTGATGAGGGGGAAAAGGTTTTTAATCCCACCTTAAAGTGTTTTGCAAAAGGGTTCTCATGATATTTTATAAAAAAAATTGATTCTTTCATCTCTCTAAATAAGTCATGAAAAAGCACTAAAGTGCTGGGTTTTGTTATCATTAACAACATAAAATTCAAACTTTAAACAGATTGATCGATGCTCTATGAACTGAGCACTTCAACTATCTCACCCTGTATTTCAGGTTTCCTCTGCCCAACCGTTGGTCTAATCTCTTAACAGTTGTAAATTTAAACCAAAAAATATGAATTTGGCTCTACACAGCATGAAAGTGAGGCTTTGCCAGCTAACTAGCAATTTCCAAGAAAACCATTTTAGGTTAGAGGTTGACAGCCAATAACAGGAGCTTTTGATGATATTGTGTCTCTGATAATGAAACAGACTTCGGATGCAAACAGGTTTTGTGAAAATACAAGCTGGTTCCCAGAAGTGTTCTTTGTTTGTTCAGGCACACATGATGTATTTCTATGCAAAACTGCCTCCTGTTAACGCTGTCGCTGGAAAAACAATCTGTCGGCTGTGAGATTAATTTACCCAGATATGAATTGGGAGTGTAAATGTTGTCTGTATTGCAGTGTCTTAATTAGTAATGATGGCAGGATGCTTAACTCAATTATGACGGCTTTATCGTAAATGTTGTATACTTACCAGCCCTGTAAACATGTCATTATTTGATTTAACTGCGCTCAAATCAAGGGAACAATGAAAGAGGTTGGGAACAAGGTTTTGGAGATGATACATTTGGATTGTGGTACCACAGAGACCATGTTTATGTCAATGTAATTTAGAGGGACCAATTAATATAACATTAATGTCTTTGGACTCCTCCCACCCACAATGAGAGTGCTAGCATGCATAGTAAGGGAGTTGTTTATTTCGACACTATTGTGCTTTATCATCCTGGATTATGCAGCCTGTTGCCCATGTATTTTGTGGTCCACACTTTGGCTTTTCATCTGTTTAATATACCGTAACTAAAAATAATTATTTTTAAAAAATTTTAAAAATTGGTGATTTGAGAAATCTCAGTATTTGTGTTTGCATGTCTACATGGGAAAATAGAGATTAAGGGTCTCAAACATCAAAGTTTGAGAAAAGTAATACGCTAATATATCCACATAACTTGCTTTGACATTGTTTTGTGTTTTGGTAATTTGATATTCTAATAGGCTATTTAAAAGTAACTCAACCTATATATGTCTGTTCACATAAATGAAGCTGCTGGTGCCACGTTTAATTCCCAACAGGAAGTTATGGTTGTTTTGAAACAATGTGACTGGCTGACATAGGTTTTAGGTTTGCTCCACACTGCCCCTTGAGCTATGGGCATGTTTAAAACAACACTCAGGGGTGTATTTGTGAGGACTGATGTGGATGAAAACTTTTCTGAAACTGATCCATCTGAACAATGTAATTTAAAAAAAAAAAAAAGATGTCAACAACATGACAGGAGTGCTTAGGAATGGAAGTGTCCTGTGACTTCCTGTTTGTTTGATTTATAAATATTTGCTGCACTATAAATTAAATTGAATTGAGTTGAATTTTATTTAATTTAATATGAGACAGAGGCCCATATCTTCAAAAAGGTAAAGGTACATCTTCACCAGGGATGTATTGACTATGGGTAGATGGATGTTATCTGGCTTTAATAGAGTTTGATCCTGGACTGATTTTGTTTGTGCGTGGAAAACTAATCCATGGTACATTTATTTTTGGTATGAAGCAAGGCATCCAGTATTTGCTGCTTATGTTTTGGTTTCTTTTTTTTACCTCCACTGTTATGATCTGTGCTTAAAGCACTAAAATATGCTAAAACAGTTTTATTCCTAATCTCTGCAGTCTGTTGCCTTGAGAAACTTGATTTCTGCTGATGAAAGCTTTTCATCATTTCAGAGAAAACTCATTTTAGAATCTCTTTTGCAAGATCTTGATGTGGACTGAAAAAGCCATCTTCCTTTTATAAAATGTCATACAGTGGAAAACATGACAGGGTGCGGTTTTGCGTATCTCACATTAGATAATGTGAAAGCTTGATGTGAAACACAGTCATGTGGTCGTGCTTTTTTTGTTGTTGCTCGGCATGGAAAATGTGACTGATCGCGGTGCGACATTCGCTGGCCCAGATGAAAGATCCAAACCACTTCCTGTCTTCAGCAAAGGTGCAGATGCAGAGTCACATTCACAGAGGCAGGAAACTCAACCTTAAGTAACCTTGGAAACAAGTCGTCATACATATATTCATTTAGCAGGGCACATGTGACTGTTTGAATTACAAATCGACTCCCCCTCCCCATTTACTAATTACTGTTTTAGTCTTGAATATTCACCAGACCGCCATCTCTCACCTCATTTCATAAGCTCAAGATTTAATAAATGGAAAAGCGTTACTGCTGATTGCTTCTGAGAGGGAACAGCACAGATGGACACACTGTAGTCTCAACAGCTTGAAAAGCAACATGTCCAGCGATGGCGAGGAGAGACGCTGCCAAAACACTCAACAACCTGTCGACCTTTGCTTCTTCACCTTCTGCATATTTATCAGCTTCTACTTTTAGCATACAACATAGAGCAAGACAGTTTAAAGTACCTCCAACCTGTCGATGAACTATTAATCGTTTTTCTTTGAGTCAGAAGACACTTTACTTGAATGTGCAAGCTCAATAACGATGTCTGACTGTTTGTTTTGAACAAAAAGTACAAAACTGTCAGCCCAGTTTGTCAATACAATCTGGTGTGTCCCTCAGAAGTGCTGTCACACTATCGTGTTTTTTTGTTTTGTTTTGTTTGTTTTACTGGATGGAAATTTTATTTCCTGTCTAAATGTTTACTCTACATTGAAAGCATTTAAAAACACGGGGCGCCACCACTGGACGTGTATTTCATGTTCGAAACCAGTGCGCCGAGAAAGCCCCTCACTTCCTTTTCAGTACAGTGAGGTCACAAAGAGTTGATTCAACATTTAAGTGCTTTGCAAAAATATTGCTATCCTTTCAACTTTTTCACATTGTGTCAAATTGCATTTATATTTCAATGTATTTTACTGGAATCTTGTCATGGTCCAACACAAAGTAGCACATAATTGTCAAAGGAAGAAAAACTACCATGTTTAGAAAATGTTTTATGACTAAAAATAAATTTCAAAATTAGTGCGTGCATGTTTACTTAACATAAAAAGCAATGACATTTTTGTGTAGATGCGTAGATTTCTTTCTAAATTGTAACAATTCTTCTTGGGAATAAATCCTTTCCCTTTAAGGCTGTTTATAACCACCTAGCTAGCAACACATTTGTAAAATAATAATAATAATAATAATAATACATACATTCATGAGGTCAGCAGTGATGGTTGCAGCCATAAAATATCCTCTCTGCCAACTACAATTAGATTCTGGTGGAGGATGTAGGCCAACATAAGTTCAATATTTCTTCAAATATTCTTTTTTTATTATTTCATTTCATTAAGAGTTTAATTCCTTTATGTCAGCTGGTTTTCTTTTGTTGTTCTTTTACCTACTGAGCTGCTGCTGTTTAATCATAGTGTCTGTAAACTATACAATAACTAAAATTAGGATTAACTGTTTCCACTGGGTTCTATAAAAAATGGATCTATAAGAACTCTGCATTCAAGATGACCAACTAAGTTTTTGTTGTTTTTTTTTTAATTTAAGCTTCATTATTAGTTTCGGCAAAGCAGAAAGTTTTCCAACGTAGTCATTTTTGCTTTATTTTCAATTTCGGTCTGCCACAGCAATAATCGTCTTTAGTTTCTCTTGTGACGTTTTATCTTTCACTTCAATGTTTCAGATCATCAAACAGATTTTAACAAGGTTTTCGGAAATGTATTTATTTATCAGAGTGAAACTCATTTATATTCATCAAACCAAGTGATTTATTTTCAATATTTATTTTTGGTCATTTTAATTATTATGGTTCACAGCTAGTGAACCATAATAAAATAATAAAATTCTGTTTATCAGAACATTTGAATATTACACCACAACAATGTAAAATAATTTTAAGTACAGAATCGTAATATTATGGTTTACACAACCATGGGGAAGACTGCTGACTTGACACCCTCCACAAAAAGCATATCAAGGGAAAGTTGAGTGGAAGGACAAAGTGTGCAAAAGCAACAGCAACAACCTTAGTTGTCATTCTTACAATTATCACTTTAAAAATATCACTCAGTTTGTAATGTGCATTTTTCAAGGATTCAATGATATTTTTTTTCATTGTCATACCGTCTGGCTTGTTTATGAAATTCAGACTCAGGTCCCAGATTAAGACATTTACTACACAAACAATAAATAAATAAATAAATGAATAAATAATAAAGTAATTCATGTGATACATAGATATGTGTGTGAGTGTAGATAATATGAGCTTTTTTCCATTGGAGCTTCTCTTTTTGAATTGAATCACTGAGATAAATTGCTATTTCAATTATATGCAAACTTACTGAAATGCACCAGGGAGTCAAAACAGACAAAGTATTTAGATCTATGAACTGTGTGCAAAGGGGACAACATTTTTAACACATTTCAGACGTCATCTTGTGGTTTACACCACCTCTGAAACTGTGTGACAGGGGGTTTCCAGGTGGGTGTAAAGGACAACTAAATTTAGCAGAATAAACCGGTTGTATGCAGTCAAAGTCAGAAGAAAAATCATGTTCTAAATATACACCATAGTTTCTCCTGGGAGCGTTGGCTGTGTGCGGGGAAGCCTGCCACTTTTACAGATTAACAGGACAGGGACGGTTTACATTTAACAATAACAGCTCCAACTCTGAACTCATAACAGCTCATGCGTTCCCTGAGTTTCTACAGTCTGCTCTGTGTTAGGGGCTCCTGCTGGCATGTTCGCGTCGCCAGAGGAGCAGTGACTCATCCTCATGGTCACCAAGGAGCGACTAAATATTATCCAGTACATATAATCATATAATATAAACTTTTGGTCACGTTTAAGGTGAATAAGCTAAGTGAGGAAGTGGATATCTGTTGCACATTTTTGGGATTTCCATCAATCTTTTAACTAAATGTGTGAAAATGATCCCTAAAAGAGGAGATAATTTCATTCTTTCCGCTGTTGGATCTCGATTTACCTCTGACCTTAACCCAAAGGGGAACTGCATCATCCCCTTGGGGATTTTTGATGATGCCCCCGCATATTTATGCTCATCTGCTTTATTTGGGGGGCCACTTCTGAGGTCATAACCCAAATTTCTCTGCTTCAACCATCAGGTTGTCGGCTGTTTCTGCTCCCCCTAAACCTATAAACCCAACTGACAGATAAGAAAATATAAATAACAATGACTCTCTCTGCACCCAATGGTAATCATGTCTAAATAGCAACAGTTTCTAGGACAGTGGGAGGGTCATCTGCTGCACGGCTGTGCAGAAGCCAGGACATTTTAGGTTTCTCCCACAGGAGGCTGAGCTTTATCCTCCGTTTGCAGCTGTCATCCTGCATTCAAATAGAACTGCTCTGGTTTAATACGGTCATGTCCGAACTGTCAGTAAATCACAGAAAGATCCGTTCTATCAGCTTGTGTTTTTCTCTGCAAGTTTTAATTGAGATTCCATTCATGACCTCAGTTGTAAGGTAACATCCCCGTATTACTCTAAACAAGCTGTCAGAAGCGTAAAACGCTCCACTTCCCGAGTGAAAGACGGATGATTTTTGCAGGAGAAAAGTTTCCTCATACAGCAGAATAGTTCCTTTGCTGCCTTTCCAGAGCAAAGCTTAACAGATGTTCTTTGGTGGAAGCAAAGAAATGTAAGGCATTAAAGTCTGTCTTCAACAATAAGTAATTCCTTCAAATTTGATGAACTTCATTGTGCAAATCAATGCTGAAATATTTATTTCCAACACTTTTAAGTCCTTTTGAAAGAGTTTCAAAGTTTGAAAGTTTCCATGAAGATCATTAAACTAAAACAATACATCAGATACAAATTAATATGCAAAACAGTCTTCTTCTACATTTCCATACTGGAGGGGGATAATTTACATTTGGTCTGAATTTCTCCTTTGATTGTCTGACTCATTAGTAAATTACTTTACTAACATTGTTAATGTTTAGTAAATTAATTTTTTTAAACATTATTTCAGTGGTAGCAGGACGATAAAACTGTGTGTAAATGTGTATCAATGAAACTTGAATATACAACATTTTGGTCCTGCCCTATTGAATGGGAACAGAATGATACTAAAATACACTGAATGTTAATTTTCATGAATGGAAATTTGTAACGTGTAAAATCGTCTTAAAGGGATAGGTAGTAGGGTTATTTCGCAGCTGTGAACACCATGTAAAATTGCATTTTAAACCTAAAATTGTGTAGCAAATGTGATTTGACAATCTCTACAAACATTTTCTTATAAGAATTTATGCTTTTTCAATCTTTTAGCGTCATTCTGAATATCAAAACCATGATTCCACTATCTTAGGGGACCCAGTAATTGAGAAGATCTACGGAAACTATTTCAAAACGATTTTATAGGTTTTCAGGGATTAATACTGAGTCATTCACAAGAATACCTGTTAGAGTTGCTTGTGTTCCCACTATACTCTTTCTTCAGTATCTCATTGGCAATGTTTGCAGGTATCAACCAGCAACTTAGAGGTTGGCAACAAGACTTTTATAGTCTGGAATCTTAAAGAGTTTTTGAAACCAATGATTTAGAGAGAACAACCTAATGAGTGTGTGTGGGTATTGATGTATGGATGAATATATTTAGACATATGTAAACCCAGATAAAATGGAAAATTAATTAACCTGTGTTTATTTCTTTTTTATTATTAGTTAATAATGAGGGTCCATCTGAAAATATGGTATGAGTTTACGGGGTAGGAGTTCATAAGTTCCTTACTTCTTCCTACTCCTTATTGAGCATGTTAAGATTATTGTATTACAAAAATATGTGTCTTTTCAATTCCTTGTTCATGTGTGTGATTTTTTACTTCTATTATGTTGGAAATAAATAAATAAAAATAAGATAAGATTATTGCTGCATCCTAACCCCCCTTGCTGCAGCAGCTGACACTTGACTATTGAACTGGATGCCTCCTGATGAGATAAAAATCTCAGTGATATCTAATTCTCAAGGGTTTGTTTAAGAAATGATTATTTACTTACAATTTTGAATGTGAAAAGCTTAGAAAGTAAAAATACTTAAACACAAAAACCTGTGTGTTATATTTACTAACTCCCAATTACACACAACAAATCAAAAGCAACAAAAATCCAGATTTCTCCATTTCTATGAGCAAAGTACAATACCCTTCCTCCTCTGTGACCACAGTCTGATAAGGTGGAAGCCCACAATGCAGCAAAGTTGATGAGTATGCAAATGACTGGAGTTAGAGAGAAAGAACAAAGCATTGAACTGAAAGCACAGAGGCAGTAGTGGAGAATGATATGTGTCATTTGGTGATGTCATGCCTCCAAACGTCCATGGTGGCAGCGGCGGCGGTAACAGCCTGAGTCACAGAATGACATCAACGCTACAAGCTGTCAGACAGGTTGGAAAAGGGCTTAGTCCCACAGTCCCATTGTTTGCTGGTTAATGCTGTTATTCAGCCTGCTGAGGGCCTTAGCATTTGTTAATCTGACCTAACACACAGTTAAACACAGCACAAAGACACACAAAACAGCTAATTTAAAGGCCAGCGTAGAGAAAGGCCAGCAGCGAAATGTCAGCTTGCAGCTCACCACCGCAGCCTTTTGAATGCAAAAGAAGAAGCAGAAATAAAGGTTTACAAGCCGCCAGACTCGGCTGAGGTGGCAAAGTTTAAATTGGCTCCCTCATTATAAAACTGTCTTCATATTTGCCCCTTTTCTGAAAATCAATTATATAATATCCATAGAGCACTTTCAGTACAATCAAACCTTAAGAATAAGCACCGCAAATGACCATCACACCAAAACGTTTGAAACTATGCAAATAAAAAAATTATAATAATCTGAAATTTTATTCAATTAATGTCATAAATGTAGAACTAGGGAAATGCAATTGAAACTGTCAATGTGAAGACACTAGATATAAATAATAAAAAAAATCCAAAACACCCAAAAGTACTCATAAAACAAACAACAGATAAATAGAAACATAACATTTTATGTTTATATTTTTGAAGTCTGAAGTGTTAAAAATTCAATAGAACCCAAAAAAAATAAAAACTTGAAATATGTAAACATGGATGAATAAAATAAAACAAATGATGTTAAACTATAAGTCAGGATACATTTTTAGCAAATTTGTGGAAGTGTAGGCTTGTAGAGTAAAACCCAATCAGATATTAGGCTGGACTGTGACCGTTACTCCATTTCAAAATCAATGAAAACACCTTCAAATCAATTCTTAACACACAGAGATTGTCAGTGCAGATTCCCTGGTGAATAATGGGAGTCTGACTGAGGCTACAGTGTGAAGGAAGTTCTGGGTTTGTAGATCTACAACACGAAGAAGTGATCCCATAATCTTTCTCTCTGCTTGCGTTAGTGAAAATGTGAGCGGGTAATTAAAAGATTGTCATTTGATTTTTTTGAAAAATATGTTTCAAAAAGCCAGAATGTTTGCCTCCTAATCCAAAGAGATGGTCTCATCCAATGAACCTCTCAAGGCCAGCTGAACAAAGTGAGTGGAATCAACGAACTAACTCACTCTATGGTTACCTAGCAACAACCTTTTGAGTAACTTGTGGTTACCTAGCAACGACCTGTTGAGTAGGTAGCAGTTAAAGGTTGCCTCATAACTGCTTAAAAAGAGAAACGTTGTGAAGTGAAAACTGTGGATGAAACAGGAACGATCACGTCATCAGTTTGGCAGTATTTTATATATTCATAACAAAGAACTAACTATTATCAATTTCAACTGAAAAAGTCATATCAATCATATCATCCTGCCCTAGAGCATCTTCTACTAAAATAAAGGCATCTATCTCCTTGTACTGAGCAACCTGTCAGTACTGTATTATAATTATCAATATGAGAAAAGTAGAGTAATTGAAGATATTATAAAACATGAAACAAGAACATGAACTGTCAATTTGTCAATTGACATGAAACATGTCAATTTGTGTCATACACTTTCGCATGATATTGATTGATTCCAAACCATTTGCCCTACTAAATTTGAGAAAACAATGGGTCATGTAGTTTCTTTTTCAAGCAGTTGCGTGGCAAAGTTCTGGTGAGCTTTAATCTACCAGAGTTCACGGTTTGTTCACAGAGCGCTAAAAGCTTTTTCACCGATCAATTAAGTGACCCATCGGCCTTTACGCATTAAATATCTGCGTGACAGATTTTAACTGATGACAGCCAATCCATCTCCATCACCTGGCAACAGGCAGACACACTGGTGGGTGAGAGGAAGTCGCAGAGAGATGGATGAGTAAAGGCAGAACTACATAGACAGACAAACAGACAGATAAACTGATAGACTGAGTGGTTACCCACTCCAGCTTCCACGTCAGTCCAAAACGCATCAGGCTTCGCAGTATTTTCCAACCACTCAGTCTCCCCCCCATGCAGGCCGAGTTTGCTGACAAAAACAAGGCTTCGTTAGGTCAGCCAGACGTTGTTGTTTAGTGGTTTGTGTTCATTACAAAGAAATACAAATGAGTCAGTGGGCTCATACAGTACACAGTCACATGAGTCACTGAGATCTAACCTGCAGCTTTCTGGAGAATCGCTCAGCTCTGACACCTACCTGGGATCACGTAAGCAGAGTTTCAGAACAACCATAGAATAAACACGACGTTCTTTTTGTGTGTGCTGAAGAACGTCATCACAAACCAAACAGCATAAATATATCCATTACAAATGAAATTACAGATTGAAAATCAAAGATTACATGTTTCCTGAAAACTGCTGCCGTTGTGCCTCTGTGTACAGAGACAGGAAAGGGCCAGAATAAAAGGATGACATCATGTAAACATCCACAAGAGAAATGGCTTCAGAAGCCATTTTAATCTCCCGCATGTAGGGATTTTTCTTATAAAAACAGGTAAAATCAAATGTCAACATCTAAGAGCTTCAAGCAACAATGGAGATGTACTTTACTACTTTAATTTATAGTTTTTGCAATATATTAGCTGTAGTGCCTTCTGTGGGAATGGACAATAGCTAACAGCTCTCCACTGTTAAGACGTTCAGTTTGACTTTTACACAGGGATTTAGGCTTAGAGTATTTAGAGGAACAAGTTGTGTTTTCTGTGGCTCAAGGAGAAAGTTTTTGTTGGTTTGAAAGTCTATGTAAAGCCCAGTTTAATAAAACAAGAGACTTAATTTTGAGTTCCCCACACTTATTGTTGATTTTAGTGAAGACTGTTCAGAAAACGTTGACACAACTTTGGATGTCGTCTTGTAATTCTGCTCTTTGCTGTTAAAACGCTGGCATTTTTTCAAAATTCCAGTTTACTGATGCCATATGTAGTGATTATACTGTTTGACCTTTGAATAAATAAGTGTGTTTGTTTTTTCCTCAATGTAATCAATTTTTTTTGCATAAGATAGGACATTGTTTTATAATCAAAACTTTTTCCAATTATGTCATAGTACTATTCTCTAACAAGCCTCTACAGTCTCAGGTGCAGAACAACTGTACTGTATTTACAATAGGACATTTTAACTGGCAACTAGTTTATCTGGATTTTATTTAGGGGGATCAGTGTAAAGGGTGCTAAAATACATAGGTAAATTTTCTGATTTTTATTTGTAAACGCTTGTTTTGGAAAGCTATTTATCATTTTCCTTCTGTTTTACAGCTATGTAGGACTTTGTATTATTCTAATACATAAAAACTCAAGATGAAACATTTAAGTTTGTGCTTGTAATGTGTGAAAATCCCATAAAGTTTAACGGATATGAAAACCTTTCCAGACATAGGCATTATGAGACTTTAAAGTCTAAGTCCCAAATGTTTTCCCAGTTCTCAGAGCGGAGACATATTAAGACATTCCCATTTAATCATTCCCTACATGTTCATTCATTTGTTACTTTGATTACTTTCTGCTAACATCTGCTTCCCACTTCCTGGAACCGTCCTCAAAGCTTTGGTCTTCATCAACTTGGAAAAACCCTGTTTTTGAACTCGCGTGATTGAGTTGCATTCCACGTCAACTTGTTTTAACCCATTCCTCATAGCTTTCAAGATGAGAAAAAAATATTCTCCTGAAACTCAACGCTTGGTTTTATTACAATACGAGCACAACAACGGAAGCAAGAACTCGAAACACTCGTCTCATACTCACAGCAGCGTGGCACTTGGCTTTGTTAAAACATTTCCTCCCTGTTGTGATACA
Source organism: Brachyrhaphis roseni (assembly GCA_903066815.1). Classification (NCBI taxonomy): domain Eukaryota; kingdom Metazoa; phylum Chordata; class Actinopteri; order Cyprinodontiformes; family Poeciliidae; genus Brachyrhaphis; species Brachyrhaphis roseni. Next base: position 71,330 of record CAEFZY010016318.1, read on the forward strand.
GATGTACTGTCACGACTGTCATCCACGTCTTAATAATTGATGCCCGCCCAAGACTCGTCTCTTCTCCCCCCCCCCCATGCTTCTGAATACTCACGCTTTTATTTTCCACTTGTGCTCCACTTGGCTGGCCTCCACAGAGCCTGAAGGAAAGTCACATTTGGATTGCAATTTATCACACGGGGGCACTCAAGAAATTAAATCTCCACCCCCGTCGCCTCAGGTGAACGCTCTGTTGGTCAAGGCGCTTTGCATGTCTGAGTCATTACATTGCTGTTTGCATGTAGAAAGATACAAGGAATGTGTCCTATGTAAGTAATTGTCCGGTGAGGATTGGATGGTGATGCATGTGGAGAAATAAGCCATTTATTCCAGGGCTAAGAATTTACTTCATGCTTGATAAGTGGAGCGCTCCTACAAGTCAAGAGGATCAGTTGGTGTTCACTAGTTTGAATTTTCTTTTTTTTTCTCATAGCTGGCGCACAGCACAAAAAAAAAGAAAAAGAGAAAGGCTAGAGGACCTGGAACATACACAGTTGAGCAGAAAGCAGCTAACACACTTTTTTATTATTCTCCCTAATATATTATTGAAAGCTATTTTTGCAGCTGCACTCTGAGAACAAAGGTACTGCAGTTGTCACTTTCAACTTCACAGACAGAATGGAGAATTTTTCAGAGGATATGCATATATTTTTCTTCTTTGCCTCCATGATGTTTAACAAAACAGAACATCCCTCAAGCATTTTTGTCTCAACAGCTGCAAGTATTAAAAAAAAAAAAGAGAGAGAGAATATGAAAACCTGGTGTACAAATAGGCCATCATAGGTTTGGCTGAATGGACCAAAAATAAGACTTAAAGCTGACTTTTGTGGGATTTGCATTCATGCATTTTTTAAATCCTGTTTATTTATTTGTTTGATCTGTTGTCGTATTCTGACTGCAGCCTTCCGTCTTATCTTCCTCCAGTTTGTAGGATGCTGCACTGGTGAACACATCAGGATGTTAAGTCCAAATTGCATGGCTGAGTTATCACAGTTTCTCTCTCTTTTTTTTCACCCTCAGAACTCCCCCATCACACTCACAGAAATGTCGTGCAGAGTTACAGAGATGTTGCACAATGTCGCTCGCTGTGGAAAGTCTGGATTTTAGGTTAAAAATCCTTGGCGCCCTGCAGACCAACCAAGCGAGACCCTGCATGGGACCAGCTGCTCAGCGTATCTATCCTTCTACAAGATGAGCAAGAGTGAAGGTTTGAAAGAGGAGAAAAAACTCAATTTCTGTCCAATGCAGAAAAGAAAGAATCGCCCAAGACATCAAGCACAGAACCGAAACATTCCTGCCAACACTGTTTGTTTTTCTTTGCAGAAAAATGCGGCCCGACTGCAAACTGAGACGATGACTAACAACACAAACACACAGTGTTGTATTTAAAACCACAAATTTAAGGTATTTATAGGGCGTTTATGTCATAAGTCAACACAAAGTAGAGCATAACTAGAAAAAGTAGGATAATTGATTTTCAAAATTGCCCATAAATAAAAATCTAAATTTTCAGTTGTATTTATTATTTCATATAATAAATGTCAAGAATTGCACTGAATTTTGCAGTAGTTCTCAAGAATGTCAAGAATTTTGCGGTAGTTCTCTACCAGATACGCACATCATCTGACACCATTTTCCATTTTTCTTTGCATATTTAGCTCAAGCCTAGTTAGTGTGAAATGTCTGTCAATGTATTTTTCTACAACACACATTTTCAGGTTGATATAAGTATGTGCTTTGAGTATACTAACATATGAACTTGCTGTGATCTAATTGCAATTCTCCACATTTAGGGTAATTGAAAGATGAACCTTCACCCTAGTTTCAAGTCTTCTGTGGTCTTTACTAGGTTCTCTTTTCAAGGTTTATCCTGAATTTGGTCTCATTTGGGCAGCGCATCTTATTCCACATTTTTAGTCTGTGAAAACTTAATGAGACTTCCTATAGCTTTTTTTTCCCTTCCATGTTTATGCCATACTTTGTGTTTTGTTATCACATAAAATGTCAGTAAAGGATACTGCAACAGTTGTAATGTGACAAAATGTGAAAAATTTCAAGTGGCAGGAATACTTTTCAAGGCACAAATATTAGACTTGTAAGTTAACAGTGATGTCAGAAGGAAGATAGTAAAGGCTTTTTAAGGACTGATTAAAGTTGTCTTAACGAGGCCACATTAAGACACCTTTCTTGATGGATTTTACAAAGAGTACGCATTACTAATCAACATTAACATGATCTCCTCCTTCATCCCACACAAACTGGAAACTTAAACCAGTGAAACCAGTTTACCTGTTTGTTCACTGGAAGCAGTACTGAAGTCCCTCCCTCCGCTACACCTGTAAAACTTGTAAAAATAGAAATCAGAAATAGCCTATTTTCATTGGATAGAAATATAGTTGGTATGGTTACTCAAGGAAGGGGAAATAAAGTCCAAAGAGCTGCAAATGATGATATATATATATTTTTTTCTTGTTTTTGATTTGATTTACTAGTTCAAAATAAATGTGCGTTTTATTCCGAATGTTTTGTGTTAATGTTATGCCTCCCTATAGATGTTTTTAAGCTCAAATGATGATTTTCTTACTTTAGAAACCAACAAGACCCAATGTGAAGAAGTAACTTTCCCTTTAAACCTAATCGCTAGTTGTGCGGCTCTTGGTAATAACAGTTGAGATCACGTATTAATTTAATTTGGAGGAATTAGACTTAGGTTAGATTACCTTCATCTAAAAGAAATCTTCAAAGGAGCAAATACTTTTCACAGGACTTGGTATATTTCCAGTGATGTTTATCTTCACATTACAACGAGGGGCTAATGACAATAACAGGCTTGAGGTCAAAATGCCAAAAAGATCCTTCAGCAATGCTTCTCTGTCCCACAGGGTGCAGTTAAAGAACCAAAGAAACAGTCAAAATAATTTCCTTTGATTGTTTATCAGGTCACAGATGTGAGGAAAGAGATGTTTACAGTCTGATGTCTGATGACAAAACTTTCCCAAAAGGTCGTCTGGCTCCCTACAACAATTACAGTACATTTTATTTGTGTTGCAATGCGGTGTTCGAGGTCAGAACATTTTCATTGTGTCCAGAGAAACTTCTCAAAAACTATGTTGAGGTTTCATTCTGAGAAAAGTAAGCAAACGCCTGATCAGGACACTAAACCTGATCAATTAGAGCGCACAGCCTCTTTTCAAAACAAAACAAAAACTAATTTCTATTTAAATATAACAGAAATTAAATCTAATTATTAAAAATGGATGGATGACTAGATGCCCTGTCATGTTTCAAAAAGTATCCCCACAGACTAATACTGCTACAACCACGTCTCACCATGAGATAATGTGCCTTGACTTCTACAATACCTACCGTATTTTCCGGACTATAGAGCGCACCTGATTATAAGCCGCACCCAGTACATTTGCAAAGGGAAAACCATTTTGTATATACATAAGCCGCACCGGTCTATAAGCCGCATGTGCCTACATACAGACGGTACACAGAAAGAGTTTTCAAAGTTTTAGTAATATACCTTAGCTTTTCTTTCCAAACAGTGCCTGTGACGCGGCAGTAACACAGCAGCAACACGGTAGTAGCACAGCACTAACAGGGCTGGTTAAATAAAACATACCGGTGAGATCCGTCTTCATCTTCCTCCTGAGCACTGAGACGTGTTACGTTACATTAAACTTGCGTCTTCCTCTACACATATATTCC